>CAKNWT010196469.1:0-26845 GCA_932066315.1 Andricus coriarius
ACCCCACAGCGGCTAACCTAACCGCATGGAGCTTGTTTGCAACTGGGTTATTATTTACCATCCGCAATATGTCACCGTAATCTTGATTTCTAAGGTACTCCAGAGGATAATTGGATCTGGCTATATCTTGAATAATCCAGCAAGAAAAATTGGCATTGTTCTGAACTTTTCCTTTTCTAGTTCCTCGATTCGATCTGTATCCTATAAATTAATTTATCTCTTAATATCTCTTTACCATCCAATTGGATGCTGAAACAGTAATTAAACTTTTTTCAAATCAGAGATTTAGTCTCAAGTCTTTTTCGATTAAACTTCCTACGTGATCACTTGCTTAAGACCCAAGCCTAAATAAAATGAAAATGAAAATGAAATACGAGTTGGATTATTTCACTAACCACTCAGGTCAAGTTTCGTTCTTCCTCTTCCATTCCATCGTGTTCCTCTCCTCCTTCTTTCTCATCGTCTCTTTGGCACGTGCCGGACAGGTTCACCTGGCGAAGATACCGGATATCTTTTCTGTGCGCGAGATCTCGATACCTATCTGTCTGCTGCTGCTCTCTCTCTCTTTCTCTCTTTTCCGTTGCCGGGAAAAGAGACTGCGGATTCCCGGTGATCTGGACGCCTGACGACGCTTCATCAGCACTTACAACAATATTATTAAAATTCCAAACATTCCGTTAGGATTGCGATTCAGAATTCCCACATCTTAATTGGTAGATTCTAATTTGACCCTGTCCTTAATTACTGTGTCTTCTTTGCTCGCAGCGAGCCACCGTCATCGCGTAGCTTTGTTTTACATTGATTCTCAATATTTATTTGTTATATGTGTCATTATTCTTGTTCAATTCTTCCGAGTCCTTGATCTGTCGTCTGCTACGCCCTTAGCAGAAATGGGAAAACGATAAAGTATGAGTGGATTCAAGATATAAATCAGGACACCAGATTTGAAACAACTATTCGCTTACTTCAATATTAATTTGAAAATAATAAGACTTAGAAAATTCAATAGTTAAAATGTGTTGCAGGTACATTTGGGAACGATTAAAAATGGAATGTATTTCGGTGAAAGTTTAAGCGAGGTTAGGAGAATAATTCTGACAGCCGCGAATCCCATTTCTGCTCCAATTTAAATAAGTTAAAAGTTGGTAGATAGCACTGGCGTCGTAATTCTTGTGACTTTTCGAATAGAAATGGAGCGATAATGAGGCGAAAGATCCAGGCTAGGTTAAAAATGGAAAATTATCTTCGATTCATGTAAAGTTTAACCGGCAAGGTTATTTTTTGTTGCAGCGAATCTTTCACCTGGAATCGATGTAAACTTTATCTTTCGTTTTTTCTGTGTTAAGACTAATAGGCTTTTTCATTTTCTGTTTCAGGTTACCACAGCTTGCCGTCTTAGCGAAGATTTTGTGCCTCCTGATGGTGAGTGAGTTTCCAGTTTGTAATAAAATTCGGGTAGGTTACCGACATCAATAGCGAATTCCCCTCCCCAATAGTGAGACACACGCTCTTTTTTTCGCATGGAAATAGTAAGTGCAACAAGAAATTTGCAAGTTATCTGTTGCCTAAATTTCAGTCAGTGAGACCCAAAAAAGTACCAAAGATTGGTGAAAACACTATATAAAGACAGTTTTATTTTAAAGATTCTTGAAAGATTCTTGAGAGAGAATAGAGAGAGAGGGAGAAGATTCTTCTTCTTTTTATTTGGAGCCACCGTGGCTCAGTATAAGAGCATTACATTTTTTATCGTCACTGCGAGCCAAAGTTAAACAAGAAAATGTATTCATAGATGTCGGGTATGGATACGATTGTTCATCGATTTATGCGGCTCACTATTGACGCCACGCGCGTTTCAGTGGCTCACTGCTAAGGGTTATACTCTCTAAATTTGAATCAGATATTCAAATAGTTCGCTATTGATGTCGTACCTATTAGGTGTGCAAGGGAATATTTAGAAGATTAATGAAAATAATTTTTCCTGTAATTCATTTTTAATTAAAGACAAATAAATGTTTTGTAACGACGTTACTGAATCAATCATTTAAATTTCGCTTCACTGCGACTCGATGCGGACTCTGAAGTTTCATACCTTGAGGGAGGGTGACTGGGTCAGATCGCAGATATCGATATCACGAAGAGTCGAACCATCAAAGATCGCGTGCTGGTAGCCGTGCCAAGAGCCACTAAAGTCGCACGTTTACATTGGCGGGTTCTTACCTGTCATAGATTGATGATTGCTGCTTTCACACCTACGCGTTTACAACTCTGCCAGTTATCTTTTTCGTTCTCACTTACTTATTTTTATTTTCTTATGTATGTACGATAGTACGTGAACGTAATGCAAATTCATGGAATCTGTATATGCTTACTTGTCATATCTTTCGTCCTGTTTTAGTCTCATTTTTTGGAGCATATATCCTATGCATGCTGTTAAATAAATCTGAAAAAAATCAATTTACGCTTCTCTAGGAATTTTGTCCCAATAACATTTTGACACAGCAGAATTTATTTTTAACTTTTGAGGGTTATAAATTTCGAAAACAATGAAATTGAACTCTTGCGTTTTTTAGACCCAACAAGATTTATCCACGGTAGCACTATTTTGTACAAATTTTGAAGAAAAAAATTAAATTCGAACTTTAATATTACTTTTGTCTTGAAAGTAATAATTATCGACAGAAGGATGTTTTTAAACATTTTTGGTACATGAATAATTTTGGAATTGTACTTTGAATTGAACTTTGATAAAAATTAAGATTATGTAATACTTAACATTTAAGCAATTTAGATTTCAAATGTTTGTGTTAAAAATTATATATCTCTTTCGTTAAAACTTTGAGAAATAGTAAGAAACATAAAAACTGAGGTGAATAGCCTATTTCTGGTCTGACTAATTTAAAAAACTTAAGTCGGTACCTTCATTCAATGTGAGTCTGCGTATCCAACATGCTTTTACCCAGCCGATAGTCTCATATACGGTGCTCTCAGCAAATAGACTCATATTGAATAGAGGTGTCGAATTCTAGTTCAGACAAATAAGAATTTCTGCTTAAACTAAATCTCCAGTACTTTTATTTTGCATAAAATGTTCAGGTAGACCTTTTAATGAAATACTGAAAACTGGCCTCTGTCAGACTGTTACGTATATTGTTAATTAACAATAAAGTGAAAATTGAAACAATTTTGTAACATGTTTGCTTGGGTTGTTGCTCACGGTTATTAAAATATAGGTAAAAAACCTGAGAGGATTATTTTGTAGAGCTGAAAAGTTGATTTAAAATAGTAGCCAGTTTTGTGCAAAAAACTGCTGTAAAAAATTAATTGCTCTAATCACTCAAGGGACAATTGTTTAAAACATTTAATTTAAAACATTTAAATAATTTAAAACATTTTCAATAACAAATTGCTGTGAACAATAATTTTTTCCATACGTGCAATCATCGGAAATCTCTAAAAAAATTTCGTATAACCGATGAGCAAGGAGGGTGTCAATTATTTTTTAAATAATTTCCTAGGCGCTAAAGACTAGATGCAAAAATATTGTTTAAAAAATTTTGATTAAGAAAATTGCAAATCTGTACTGTATTATGATAGAAGTTTTTCTTTAAATTTTGGAATAGTGTGTAGGACATGAGAGCGAACGTACTAAAAGATTATTTACAATTTTCACCATATTGTTAATCAACAATATGTCTTTAAAAAGTTCTTCATTAGCAGGAAAATGACATGATAATGAAAACTAGATAAGGGCCATAAATTAAATTTTACAGGATGAACAAAAAAGTTTTCTTGAATAGGTTTTTAAATGGAAAATTTGATAAAATTATAGAAATAGAAGCATGTTTTCCCCAAGAACTTTATAATAAAGATGTGGAAACATGAGAAAAAACATTTTCCAAGTGCGAAGGGGGAAAATGGTCCTTATCCAGTTTTGTATCTCATAAATTCTAAAACAGCTTATTTTCTTTACAAAATCACAAAAATAGAGTGAAGGGCTTTTTCGGACCTGTTGAATATGTGCGATATATGTAATTTTTGATATGCCAACATTTTGAAAAATTTTCGCATTGGAATTTGAGAATTTATGAAAATATGAAAATGACAATTGGATAAGGACCAAAAATAAAATTATTCCTATACTGCATAATGGAAAAATTATTCAAAATTATGGAAGCACCTAACTATCAGTTGCAATGTTTTGGTGAGGTGAAAATATTTTTTTTTATTTTCTGTGTGTTTGGAACGGAAAAATCAAATGGTCCTTATCCAGTTTTGATTTTCATGATTTAAAAATTACATTTTTTTGTGAAAGAAGAAATGATTTTTACATATTCCTGATACATATGTATCAATAAATAGTATCCTCAATTACTTGAAATTGTTAAAAACAGATTGCCGAAAAATAGGTTCTTATTGAGTTGTCACTCGTGTTTTCAATTGAATTTCTGAATTAAAGGTGTCACATTTGTAAGTATTCTTTTTTAATGTGCTGGGTATTTTCCAAACATAAAAAAATGATCGTTTAAGTATTACGTCGAAAATTTGATATTGAAATTAAAATTGATGACAAATAGAATCATAGGAAGTGGTTTGTCAGTTTGACTTTAAATAGTGCATGCGAACAAGGATAAGATGAGCAGACGTCTCGGAAAAGAGCCGTAGAATGTCTCGCGATGTCGCGCGATATGTGAATCGACCGTAAAAGTTGGGATATGCTTCTTACTCGGATAAATTGGGCAGCCTCCGCGTTCCCATGCTTCGACGTTCTTAACGACGTCGTTTTCGGTCGTCGAACCGAACAAACCAAACTTTAGGAACCCTCTGAACCGATCCTTTTCCAGTCACCTGAAATCTTCAATATACTGGTTTAGTATCAATTCATGCGTAAAATCTAAATTCATACATATTAATATCACTGCATGAATCGTATGAGCAAAAGTGGTTTCGCTTGATGTAACACTGTCCCAAGTCGTATACTGATATAAAGCTAATAAAAATCTACAAAATATTCTAATGAAAAATTATTTTTCTTCTAATCAGATTATTTTTATGACTTTTTCAGGTGGTGATGTGCGGGGCGGTTCCGGCAATGGTGCGCTCCGTGAGTCTCTACTCGACTTGCAGCAGCGGCAATGTTACCGTAATCGGTCGCATGGTCAAAGCCACAGAGCTTGATGATCAAAACGCACCTTATCGTAAGTAAATTATCCACACATTCTCTAGTTGCTTTTCAAAACATTTTTTTTTCTATTAGTAAATTAAGAAATCCTATTTCTTCTAAATGTCGAAACAATTTTTTAATTTATTTAAATGCATGAAAACACTAAGGCACTGAACAGAAACTTAGAGTGATCACTTTACTAGATAAGGAAAAGTGGACGTTTTACCAGCTTTATGAATATTGTAATCAGCCTCTGTGGTTTTAGTACTTTTCCGAGAAAGCTTGCGATCAATCGACAGAATCGAGTACGGGCTGGACATTAAATATCGGATACTTTCAAAATTTAGATATCGTACAGCAATTCCTCGGTAGTAAAGATCGTGGTTTACGCAGCCTCTATCGATTAAGAGTTTTTAAAACGAAGTTTGACAAGTTACTGATGACTCAAGACTGGACGAATTCGTAAAAAGTTCCATTTTTAGCACAATAATTTACGCTATCTTTTTAATGGTATACTTCAGCAGAAAAATGCAAACAGATTGGATAATATGTTAAAAAGCTTAAAAAAAGAAGTTTCTTTATATATTTTACGTCGATGCAATTATTTTTGGCTAGACTCTTTTTATCACCTTATTGGCTCTCTGAATTGAGGATTTTCTCAGTCGAGATGAGAATTCACTTCAGTCTTATTCTGTATTTATTGGCACCGTTTTGGAGTCAGACCATAACGGGTAAATGATCACTTTTGTGCCAATGGCCTCAAAATACGTACCTTGCAAAATCCAGATTGATACCATATAATACTGGAAGAGATACTTATACGTTTTATGACACTATATTACACATAATATATGTGTGGATGCCGTAAACAGCATAAACGTCAATGGAGTTGGAGTTTGCTGAAATACTAAAAGTACAAAAATCATTTGCCATCGAAACAGGTATAACAAAGGTTCTGTTTGATTTTAAAATGCGAAAAAAGATAAAAGATTTGATCAGACGACGAGTAGCCCTTGTTGACTATACTTTCACAAATCTCCAATGGGCATCCAACTATCCACACATATATTTCATGGACCTTTAATATCCACAGGAGGTCTTATGTCCAGGCAAAGACCACCGGTGCAGAGTATGCTTACTGAATGTTTTACAGATTTATAAAGAAGCATACTGATAGGAAAAATAAAAGCAATACATTGCAAGATGCAGAAAGTTACCTTAACTTGCTCACTGAAAACTAGAATTTAGATTCAGTCAGATAATGAGTTTAATTTCATTTGTAATTAAAAGAAAGCCTATTAGAAATGAATATGCTTCTGTACCAAGTTATGAATATTGGTACAATATTCAACTAGATATTTTCAAGTTTTATCGAGAGTTATTGAAATTGCTTTGCAGGAAATACAATTGACTAAAGACCATACCATTTTTATCTACAAATCTAATGACCGTATGTGATATCTAAAAGCCTATAACATACAGATAGGAACGTTATAGCAAACGCTATCGGACACAGCTGACGCCTATTACAAACTGAACAGATGATTGCAATAGACAGATAGTTAGATAGATCCAACGAGATCATAAAGAAAGTGGAATGCACCATCCCGGGTGGAAATTTACTACTGGAACTGTACTGTACTGTATTTACCGTACTAATAATAACATGATAACTATATTCTCTACTGGCACACTACTGGCCAACAACTGGCGCGCTCCTACAATTTCCACCTGGGATTATACACTTTATATTCAAAACAAAGTTTTTAACCATCTATACATATGCGTCAAGGTGCTTATATCATGCAAAAAGCATAATTAAAAGTTAATTAATAAAAGAATGCACTTTTAACAGGTGAAAGTGATAGATATTGTGCTTTAAAACAGGTAGACTAAATGTTCAGGAAAAGGGATATGAGCTTAATCTCAAACAAGCCTTTACCCGTGAGCGGTGCTTACCAATTAATTGCGCTGCTTCTACTAATTAATTGAATCTACCGCGCGATGGGACGCCGATTGCGCAGCAAGTTTGCCCGAGAGAAGCTATTTGTTCCTTCACATCGTTCACGCTCTCGTTTCTCTTTACTTCTCTCTTCCTCACACATCTTCTTTTTCTCTCTCCTTCTTCAACATCTGAATCTGCATGTACCTTGCGATCGAGATCGATGGATAGTATGAATCGTAATCTCAGGTAATCAGTGCCTAGCGGCCTTTCAAGATCAAAGTGGAATTTAATTTCTACCTTAGGATCTTGAAAATGTAATATTTGTTGCCTCTCCGTGATGAATTTCGCTGATCGCTAATTGATGGAATAATCGACATGTATTCTTCAAGCTTTTAGATCAATGACCCTAGCTTCATGAAGTAATAATTATAACAATTAATTTTGATATTCTAAACTCGTCATCATCTTTCGCTGCCGAGTGGAAGTGACAAAAGTGACAAAGTGGAAGACTACATCAGGCTATCTCGCTTCGAAGCTAATCGGCGCAAAGCCATCCACTAGCCATTCAAATCATAGCGATAACGGTTCTGATTTGAATACCAATTATAGTGCGGATGCCCATAGCATCCTTGAATGTTGTCAAGACTTAATTAATTTAAACAGTCGATTAATTAAAACGGCACCCAAGTATCCACGCCAACATGAAAAACATTTTAATGGAAGAAAGCTCCAATTAGATAAGGTACGATAAGCTTAATGAATATCCGAAGATTGAAGAAAGTATGTTTTTATTGTAATCATAAATTCTTTCTTGCCCATCGTTCTTTTATAGTCATAAGGGCGGTCGACATTACAAATGAAACTTTACCTTTTGAATACTACACAATAAGGTTAATGTCTTAAACTTTCAAGAATTGACAATTTTGAATTCATTTCATTCAAAGCTTATTGAAACAGATATGCTATAACTGTATGCAAACAATATATAGGTATAATTGTATATCTTCCCTTTGTGCCTAGTCAACTGAATGTTCGCCCTAGTTACTATTATAGAGTTTTCGTGCTTTCTGACTTGAAATCACATCAAGATCAGCAAAACAATATACACCAAGAGCTATTCTTAAAGGTTATGGTTCATGAAGGAAAGATCGTTCAGAATATATCCTGTTGTTTCCAACTACCTAGACGTAGGGTGAACTGGTAAACAGAAAAGCTGCTAACAGCATTGATACCAGTGCTTTACTTGGCTCCATTAACCTCGGAAAGCCTTAACTGTCCCAAAGGAAATTGATATCAATGATAGACAGAAACGTTGGAAGGAAGTAGGCCAAAAGATCTGCTATATTATTTGGTTTTAATTAACTAATGTGTAACGTTGATTGCCAAAAAAAATTATGTAATTTGGACTATCTCTTATGGAAATGTAGTTTTACAATAAAATACAAAGAATCACGATAAAGTAGAACAATAAGAAAGTTGTAATTTTTTTAATGTGCTCTTGGAAAAATATTTCGTTGAATCAATAAAATTGTTGTTCGTTCAACCATAGTTAGTAAAATTCGACTGATTTAACCAAATATAAATAACTCTATATAAGTACTGTATCCTAGTTGTATTA
Source organism: Andricus coriarius (assembly GCA_932066315.1). Taxonomy (NCBI): domain Eukaryota; kingdom Metazoa; phylum Arthropoda; class Insecta; order Hymenoptera; family Cynipidae; genus Andricus; species Andricus coriarius. Next base: position 8,725 of record CAKNWT010196469.1, read on the forward strand.
AAAAAATTAATAATGGAAATGAGTAAAATGTCTTGTACTTAAATTTCACAACTTTTTTACAATGACCCCTAACAGTAAAAAATCCGAAACCACAAAACCATCCTGAGAGGTAATTGATTTTTTGATATCACAAGTATTATAAAGAGATGACTACGCGAGTAATGGATACTGCTTCCTGTTCTCCAAGAGAGAAAAACTAAAAATTTGATGATACCAAAAAAAAAACGTTTTCATCAATATTTCGATCCCGAAATCTTGGGAACTGCAGGAAATAATAAAACGGCTCGATTACCCATAGCAAATCGCTTTACTTGCTGCAAAGTCGCTGCGTTGAAAGCGATCACCATTATATATTGTAGGGTGAAAAGCAACGCGAAGGAATTTATTCATGGATGCTCTCTCCTTCCTGACCCGTATGGACGAGTGGAGGTTGCGGGAAGAGTCTTCTGATCGGAGCCGCCGCGAGATTAGAGGCTGCCAAATGAATTAAAAGCCAATTTTAATCAAAAGCGGACACCGGCTTTTAGGCACGATTACCCTCGATAATAACCGGTGGGAGGGGCCGCCCTCTGCGGATAAGAGACTCGGGGATAAACAAGGGAGAGAGAGAGGTAGAGAAAAGAAGAAAGGGGTAGAGAGAAGAATGGTTCCCATATATTACTTCTACGTGTTCTCCCAGTACGGGAACCCATTAACCAGACTTAACGGGTTCGCAACTCTTGTGAAATTACAGCGACAGCGATCAACAGCTTGATAATAAAAGGGACACTTTCAGCAAGAACTTCATTTTCTATACCCTAAATCGTAAAGTTGTAGACAATATGAAGTTTTGATTACAGTGACCTCCGTAGGTCGAGAAATGGGAATCATCAATCAATGAAATAATTATTTTGAGAGCCACTGGTATGTCAGAAGTTTGCATCTTGGCGTTATGAAAGCTGTAATTCGAAAAGAGAATCAAAGGGAAAAGAGAGTGATAAAGAAACTGAGTCAGCACCGAAGGAGGTTACTGCCTGACTCTTGTTACGAAGGCGCGTATGGTGACCCTATCATTAACACCTAAACGGACGCTTTGCTTGGTAAACTGGCATCTTTTTTCAACCAGAAGCGTTGGATGTACTAACATTCTCATGATGTGGATCAAAGGTGCGACAGGTGAAGTCTGGTTTACCAGCTTGACATGATAATCACAGCCCTTACACTACTAGAATAATTAAATTCCAGGCACGATATAGATTTATGAGTTACGTCAATTGTGAACTCCACTACTTTGAAATCTTATTTGTGTACCTTAAAAATCGTAAACTGCACTATATTTGAAGCTTATGGTAGTTCACCGATATGTACTTTAGTGCTGACAACTCAATGTCCGTTGAATGCGAAAAAGAATTTAATAAAAGAAAAATCACGCATATTGCCAGAAAGTTACAATTAAAATCTACCGCAGTTGCATTCCAGCAACTTATAGGGCAATAAAATTTTAAAGCTGATAAGATTGGATTCTACCTCTGGCGCAACGGCTCACTAAAGAACTGAATTAAAAATAAAACCGATTAAAACCAGAAATTGAACTCTATAATGGTACTATATAATCATTTTCTTGATCTTCTTCAAGATATCATACTTTCCATGCAAGTCTCACATTCATATGTATTTGCGCATACTAAGATATGTATCTGCACAGAGGCCACGAAGGTACCGGTCATATAATTCTCCCTGATTAACGTAGAAATGGGCTCGTAAAAAAAAAACAATTTGCACGAACCAAGATAAGATAATCCTAAATTTTGTTTCGGGCATTAACAAAACTGTCTAGTAATATTTTAGGTACCAATTGTGTCACTTCCTTTATAAAAAGAATCTTTGAATCTTTATTGATGATAAATTTCAGACAAGCTATAAATCAATCTATTCCGTAATCGACAATGCAAATCACTTCATTGATAGATCTTACTAATAGACACTTGATTGAGTTATAGCCAGTGTTCCACGTCAGTTCCAATCAATATTAGGATAGGTACTTTCTCTCAGGCTTCATTCGTGTTACTCAACATAGAATTATTTTTATTCTATGCTTGAGAATTAAATACCTAAATATAAGAAAGATAGCCTACATTAGAGCAAGAGATATTCATTTTTCTGTTGTCCTGCCGAGACTTCCAATGAACAATCGATAAATCTATATCTCTATATGAGGTCTGACCAAATCAAGAACCAAGTTTCTCCAATGTTTGTAGCAGTATTTGGCCGTCGAAGGACCCCCGCGTGGTTCGTAGGGAATTCCGATGATCGTTTTATCGTTCCTTGAGTTGGTTCGCTTACAGTTTCAAGCTCCAGACGACCTCCCTTCGTGCTTCCAAGTGCCAGCCAAGGGCGCTCTCACGGTGTCTCAATCTTCTTCGGTGGAGAATCTTCTCTCTTTTGCTCACGAGCAAATGAGCTTGAGTAATCGTCGGTCCTCGCCGAGGCTTGTTGTCGACTCTCGAAGATGGAAAGAAGAGAAGATGAGACGGAGGTGATGGATTCGGGTGGAGGTGCTGACACGACGATGCCGGCGGTGGCGGCGCGAAAACTGACTCTTCTGTTTACTAAAGCTTCTGCTTTACTTTTGCTTACTATTCTTTCACGAGAAAGTGTTCCAAACAGATCGTACCCTTTCTGTTTGAAGGCTTACAACACAGAGTCAAAATTTAGAGTTAGTAAAGCCTCCTAGATTGCCGACTGTTCTTCTACATATTTTTTTCGACGTGGTCAGGAAGATTCCAGGGGATCAGCCTATCAAGATAATCAAGCTTTTCCTTCGAGATGGTCAAGTTGAACATCTTGTCAAGTTTTCTCTCTGTGAAGATCAAGTCGAACATTTTCTTTCGACCTTCCAGAGATGGTCAATTTCACAATATAGAGTTGACCCTTATATAATCATGACCTTCAATTTCTTCCATGCAGTTTAAGGAGGAATCTGAACTACTGTACTGCAAAATGTTTCTTAAAATAGGATCTCTTTTGACTGTTTGAATCTGGATGTTTGTACTTGTAAATGACATTGGATTCATCTGTTTTCTGTTCGTTCTCTGGAACAAAGGGCGCCATGTTTCGTAATGCGGGACATTTCGTAATCCCAGTACGAGAGATGGTACACTACGTGAGTGACCAGTGTGCACTTCGGGGTCGAGGCTCCGACGCTAAGTGGCAAAGCATACACCGGCCCGTCTGTGTCCCCTTCATTAGCACCAACTAGCCGCGCGTCTTTCTTCTTTTCTTAGCCAGGAAAGGTGTAGTAAAGATGAAGAAGAAGAAGCAGAAGAGAGTCTTGCCGAAGTAGGTACAACTCACGTCATAAACCTCGAGGAGGCCTCTTCTTGGAAAACCACCTTGCGCTCTTACCGCCACACGAGACTCTCCTCACTTCACCTCCCGTTTCTTCCTTTCGAAACAGAAGATCACAATTCGACACAAACTGTATATAGAAACAAAAACGGGGGGTGTGAGGTAGGGCCTTCACACCAACCTTTCAGTTTTGCGCTTGAAGAGTCCGATAGCTACGAGGCTGAACAATCTGAATAATAAGTAAACACAACTGAATGAATTGTAAAATTTTGTATTTTAAAATATTGTATTGTGCAGCAAGTGTTGTTATCCCGCAATTGAAACTTGTATAATAGGCAGTGTTAGAGAAACCTTCTACACACGTTGGGCAATTGTGAGTTCCACTAATTTAATGAACCAACGTTTTTCTCTGTTGCAGAGTCTTTGACGACACTATCGTGGAATTTAAATAAGCAGATGTATATCTACGCAGAAAAGACCCATCGATACATTTGCTACAGTGACAAGTGGAAAATAGTTGCTTTGGTAATTATTTACAATTAAGAATTTACCACGTTATAATAAACCATATTCCAATATTATCCTATCCTTTTACATTTTGCACAGCCTTAAACAGCAGTCTGATTCATCTCATGGGAAGGGTTTTTGTTACATTGCATTCATTTAACCCAACTATAGTACAAATGTAGTTAAAGAAAATTAGTTCCATTAAATATGAAACCTTACTAATGAGCGAAGCTGCTCACAAACTGTTCAAGTAATATTACGAGTAACATTGACGAAAAGAATTCTGCTTTAAATTAACAGAACATAATTATGATTCTAACTATTCTAACGAAATATCTTATTTGCTTAACCTAAATACCAACGTTGCTCACAAGAAACATATATAAACATTACCTACAAAGGTTCATGAATATGGCAGATTGTGCAATTATTGTAATACAGTGTACTCAATTGTACTTCTTGAGTATAATTCTGTTGTCATGACGAAGAAAGTTATCTACATTTTGCCGTAAGGAATATTGTCACATTGACGATTGCAGGAGAACAGCTCTTATGGATAATTGTAGATAGTAAATTTCTTTACCCGGACGACAGAACCACACTGTATACGTGTATATGGCTGTTGAATCCTACTTAATCTAACAAATTCATTTTTATTGTTTTCAGACCAAGAAGCAGAGGAATGATAGATGTAAATTCTACGAAGTGTATCACGATTCGTACCTGAGGTACAAGAGTGTGGTGAATGGGTCCGTATATCTTGGATTTAATAAGGCTGGAAGACCGATCAAGAATGGCCATGGCCGACAGGAGTGTTTTAATTTTATAAAGTTTAATCCAAATTCGGATATTAAAAAACACAACGATCGTGTGACAAAGAACATGGGTGTGAGGGAAACCCGAGAACCTTTAAACGTGCAGACGAGGAAGCCGTCTTCTAGTTTGAGGGCCACGAAAAATTCCCTGCAGGCAGACAGCAGTAGTACGAGCAAGATGGTGTCGAAGCATCGTCATCGGCACTCGAATCGATGGAAGCTACGCAAAGACGATTCGAGTCCACGGAGACGACACGGGAGTCGTCTTCGCCTCGAGGCGAGCAAGTATTGAGCCGTTTTACGACTCGTGGATCAAGACTGCCTCATCCGTGAGATTCTGAGACCCGCCGAGTTGGTTGCCCATCGGCTAAACTCAAGTCCGGTCGGAGTTACGCCTGCCCGAAAAGTCTAGCATCACAATTCAGTGTTCAACACGCGAATTTATAAACATGCAGCGAAAGATTCGAACGCGTTACGTATATCAATCAAAGTATAAAGAAAAATTCTTATCATCGGAAAAAAAGATATGCTTTTATACGATTTGTAAACGAACAAAAGAGCAATTAACAAATTCTCAAATCAGCTGCTACCTGCTACAATCCCGTAAAGGTTTTTTCGTGTCATGTAGCGCGGTAAGGATAACGGTCGCTGCATGAAAATTGGACTGATACTTAAGATATATGTATACTGCTTAGAATTGTTAACTTTTAGCTTTTTGCACTTGCAGTGAATCTACAAAAGCACAAATGTTCTTATATTGAGCTTAACTAAAAATGACACCAATTGAAACCAAATTGATTTAAACACTTTGTATATCTTTCATATCAAAAAGTATTTTAAGTAACGTTTCGCATTGTAATTTTTTTCCAAACTCATGCATCGATCAAGGTGAGTTACTCGGATTGTACAAGTCAGTACAAGTTCAGTTCGTTCGGCCGATCGCAAGCGAACAATGTATTATATTATGCTTCGTTAGTAATCGTTCGATCGTTACTGTCCTTGATTCCTTGATTACTGTGTGTTGAGTCTTTCGTATTTTCTTCATAATCTTATCGTACATTCGACTGACGAGGGCTTCGTGCTCCGGCCAGGCTCTGTCGCTCGTGTCGCCATGTCTGCGCGAAGAGTCACGTGGGCGGCGCGGCGTGTGCGCTGCACAATCGTTATCTCTTGTGCGCGTGCGTCTGCGCTATAGAGCTCAAGTCGCGCAAAACTCTCGCTCGCTGTGCTATTACGCCGCCTAAAAATAGTGTATCAATGTGTTCGAAAGTGTGCACGTTTACACACCAATACTACAGCAATCATTTCAAAATCGTCCTTTTCCTTCCCTTTTAAACTTTGAGAACGAGATTCAAATTTTACTTTATGATCGTTAATTTCATCCAAACATTGTACATTTTCATGTTCTTATTGTGAAATTGCAGATTCTTATTCTGCCGATCTTGTTGTCATAAAATCAAATGGCCAATAAACTGTAAACCGGCAATATTGCCCGATACATCTTTCACTTCGGCATTTACCATTTAGTACTTTAAAGAAAAATGAATTCCTTGAAAAATTTATTTACAACAGGTTTCCGAGTTTTATTAAACGGGAAATGTATGGTTAAACGATAAACCTACTATTTTTTTGTATTTTTTTTTTAGGCGAAAGTACATGTACGTTTTGGTGTGCATACGTTGCATCATTGATGATGCGTGCCTGAGTGTGCATTAGTGGATACGTGTGAGTGTGTGTAATATATTACTTTACCGCGAATGAATTTAATCCTTAGGACGCTAATCGCAGACTGTATTACTAGGTTAGGTACACATGACGTGATGACGGCCCAAGGAAGGGTTTTACACTTTGTTCTTCAACTTTGCGGATGTTTATCAAATATATAATGCTGTGTGTGAAGTCATTTGAAAATCTGTCAAATTCGTAAAACGACTTCCGCTTATCCTTCGTCCTCACTGGGTCGTCATCTAAGGAGCGCCTGCCCCTTTCCCAAAAAGATCCGCTCCCTAGGTAGCTTATTTATTGAAATACTACGAAAACCGACCGTTCACAAAAAATATGTACTGCTCTCTGTCCTTTTCTTCCTTTCTTATTCACGATTCTCTTCCGTTTCTTGAACGTGCGAAGCTCGTCATTCTGCCTAGTTTCAGTTTTACAAACTCGTCGTGGCCGAAGCGCACAAAATGAACACGGAGAAAGGTTTTCTTTGATCATTCAAAAGATACTTTGTGAATAAAAAAGCTTTTGTTAAAAATTATAATAGTAAATGCATTTAATTAATTTTTAGAAATTGAACAAACTTGAAAAGTCTGAATTAATCAAGGTAAATGAATCAATTAAGGTGGTACATGAGTGATATAATCACGTTATTCGAGGACGGTATATTTTCTTAGTCTCCTAATCGGGGTAACTAAAGAACCCCCAAAACGAATATTTAACGCATAATTTCTTATATTAATGTATTTGATTGTTTTTAATAAAATAAACTAAAAAATTTGTATAAAGATACATATTGGGCAACGAAGGGTTAAAATTATTTTTTATATTTCTTTTGACCCAGGAACACTTTCTTCCGTGATGAAATTCAAAATAAACGAGGAGGATTAAGGTATTTCTAAATCTCATTTGAGCCAAATTCACATCAAATCTAAGTCAAATTTTGGACCCGCGAATCCTGGAATTTGGTTCTTGCAGATGAGAAAAGTATTTCATCAATTTCATTGAGCGAATTTTCGTCTTCATTCGCTTGGTATATATGTACTTTTGTATAGTTTTATTGTTCTTATTCTATTTTTGATTTCTACATCAGTCCTCCTTGTGTTCGCACTTTCACCTGAAATTTGATAATACTCAATACCTAATTGTAATTAGTTAATTTCGCGTTTCGTACTAGTGGCAGTGCGCAGAGGGCTCCCGAACCTGCAATGTTTGTATGTATTAATATTAAAAAGTATAACAAAGTAGAAAAAGAACTGTGCGTACATAAGATACTACGCCTTTCTCCCGATAACACGATGTATTTATTTCCCTATTGTTCGTCGATTAGCTTTTAAAACGGCCGATTTATTTGTTTGTCAAACTTTTACACTTTCTTGATTCTACTTCATTCCCAGTGAGTCAGTCGCACAGTTTTAATTTAGTACCTGCGACAAATAACGAGGAAAGCTTTTAAAATTTTCCGTTGGTAGAAAGGCGAGCGAATAGCATGCAGCTGACCATAAAAAAAGAAACGTAAAGTCCGACGCTTATAATTTAATAACAGACAACTAATATAACGTATAATGTAATGTATTGTAACGGCACCCTCTAAAAGTTAACATACTCATTTTGTATGTGTATAAGCGTAATGTCACTTTTAGTTTCGGCAAAAAGCACTGCGGTGAAGAAAATCGTATCTTAAGTCATCCTCTAAAAGGTACAATCTTTATTCTGTACTTACTGTTAGATACAAACAAATTTTTACGACATTTTTGCCGCAGTGACTTTTGCCCTACATCATTCCATAAACTCACCTGTGAACTCGAAGTCAAGTCATCGCGCCATCAGTTTGCAAAATATCTCAAACAAAACAGTCAATCGTTAGATATTTTTTTTTAACTCGAGAATTTAATCAAAATAATTTTATTTTTCAAATGACCCAATTCATTCGAGAAATGACTTGGCCGCGAGTGGGTCGTCTTTTTTTTTCACTTTCGCCACCGCCGAATCAGCGACTCGAGACAAAGCGAATGAGAAAACAAAATGAAGAATCTGACTACCCTAGATAGATAGCATACAATAATAAATGAATATTAAGAAGAAAGGTAAAGTATAAATATTATATATAAATAAATATATGAAAGATGATGTGTATTGTAAGATATTTAATACCGACTTGTTAGACTCACTCGATGATAATGAAGAAGACGATCAAGATGAATAATAATGGATTATAATTATTTACGACGATGTCGACAAAGACACACCTACACTATTCGCGTTGTAATATAGAGGTATACATACTCCGTTTATCCATCGATGTGTTGATGTACCCGAGCGAACTGTAATCGTAACACAAGAAATACAAGTAAAGGAATCTTGAAAAATATAGAAATATTTGCAGCATCTTGTATATTATTTGTACATTTGTAAATTTCCGCTATTCTATAATTTCTTTTATGTTGAACTGCATATTTTTGAAAGATAAATAATTTAAATAAGAAATAAATAAACGCTGGAATTATCAATATTTAATTAACGAATAGAGTTCGCTCGGCAGCAACTAGCAATAATGACATTCCGACATAAATCGCATTCATACTGCCGATTCTTACCCGTACAAGAGCGAGAGAGTAAATGGAAGAAAGAGAGAAAAGGTGAAGAAGAATGAAAGATTGAGAGAGACAAAGAGAAAAAGAACACTGTCAAATACACGCTCATACACTGCTATAATTGTGAGTTAATAATGTCTGTACCTCTACATTCCATATATCTCCTTTTCCATCTGCTTCACGACTATATTTTCCTACATCAACTGTTTGTCGCGTTAATGTTTCTTTTCCGACGAAATAAGAAAAGAGGAAAATGAGATAGTGGATCAATCATGTTCCTATTACATTCGTTGAAAATGCATTTAGGTATTCAACTTCCACCGAAAAATTGACAATAATTAAATACAAGTCTTTTAACACGACATATTTGTTACTTTTTTGTATTCTCCTCTTCAATTAAGTCTTAAAATAGGATTATAAATTGAATAGTATCTTTACTTAATTATCTAATCAATTAAGATTCAGGAAAGACAAGTCCTTGGGAGAGAGTTACATTATAAGTTCGTGGAAATATTTTTTTTTAAACAAGAATATTTATAATATATTTATGAGTGAGGTGTTGAGAAAAAAATGTATTTCTTCTATGAAGTATCTAATCAAAGAGATAAACTGATCAAGATAATTAATATACGAGACAAGTAGATATTTCTGCTAGAGCTTAACATCAATTGAGAGTCGTAAAATTATGATTATCAATATGCTGAAGAATTAATTCTTACATAACGATTAGTAAGTCTTTTTTATTGAATTTGATATCAATTTTTGATCAGTAACCGTTTTTTATCAGTATTGGTCTCTCAAGAAATTAAATAAGTTCGATCTGACAGCTGAGGAATTATGATGAGCGGCGAATTCAAGGATAAAGTGCTGATAAATCTTCAAGAATGCAGAAGATTCCAATCCATCGGAGTATCACTGGAAAAAATGGTTGAAATATTTTCTACTATATCGTGAGAAATATTCCTGAAACCGATAGGCAAATAGTTTTTCAGAACCAAATTGGTAATTATCCCAAGAATACTGGATTCAACGAATCTATTGATTTATTTCCGACATAGGAATTTAGTCACAAGGGTTAGGATAAAAGGTAAATTTTGTAAGTGACAGGCAATTTTTCCTATTGGATGAGAACATTGTTCCAATAAAATTAGAGTTTTTCTCTGTCATTTTTCTAACTCGATTTCGAAATTTATTTTTGTGCGAAATTTGATATTTCATTATTATGCTTCCTTTCGGTAATTTGTCTACTTTTGTTACAATATAATTTTTTGTCTACTTCTACATATTACGCTATTTAATTTTTACCGAGAAAAATGGAATTTCGATTAAATTTCTTCCAAGTGTGTTCAATATATTGTGTCCGCTTGAAAACATGGCTTGTTTAAGGCTTCTCGTTCGATCACTGAAGTTAAGCAGCGCTACTATAAACGCTCGGTTGTACTTTGATGGTAGCCGTCATGCTGATGGGATGTAATTATCACCTTTCAAGTTGACTTTGCCCTCGAATTACTAGAAACTTGACTTTTGAGTTTCAGTTTCCTCTGCTAATTTTGGGAAAAATATTTTCAATTTTTCTTGCAATTTTGACTTCAATTTTGTAAGTAGTCTGCTTTCGGTTTTGGAATTAGCGACCAAAATTCTATTGGAAACATCTACTGTTGGTTCCAGTACATTAAAACAATTGTTGTGTGGTCCTGTGTTATATAGAAACATTAGAAATGATTTACTTCGGAAATTAAGTCCTTAAAACTTGTACAATCACAATGGCAAAGCCCTAAATAGTTCAGAGATTTGAATTTGATTGAAAATTAAAAGCATAAACAATTCAAGAGTTTAATATTATCAACCGCTGAAGTAAATCGAATCCGCGGCCTAAAACAATTAATTATTTATTTATTTTTTTGATTAATGTCTACTCAGATTTAAATGCAAATTTTCCCTAAAATATATGGTAACTTTAATTATTTTCTAAATAAAGCAAGTATAATAATTTGAAAAATTAATATAATTGTCGCGTATAATTAAAGCTATGTCTAGTCGTCCCGGAAAGTTTGGGAAGTTGGAAAAGAGGATTATATATTATATACATTATTATTAGGGGTGGGCAAAAAAACTCGAAGTTCGAACGAGTCGAGTCGAGCTTGTTAGCTTGCGAGTCGAGTCGAGTTGAGCTCGATCAGGTTCGAGTCGAGCCAAGTCGAGATCGAGCTTTCCAGAAAGCTCGAAACTTTTTGAGCACTCGAATGTCTTCGAGAACTCGAAACTTTCGAGTTCTCGGATGTCTTCGAGAACTCGAAACTTTCGAGTACTCGAATATTTTCGAGCTGCTTGAAAGTTTCAGGTTCTCGAAACTTTTGAAATAACCCAGAATTTTTTATACTGCGAGGTTTTTCGCATTGCTAAAAGCGATTTTGAAATAAAAATTAAAAATTTCGTATCCAAAACGATGACCAAATCCTGTAAAAATTCAACAAACTGACGAAATCCCTAAATATAATAAATTTCTTCAAAATTTCAACTAAATTTATGATCAGAAACCCGAATAAAACTATAGTATACTGAGTCTCATGGAAATCCGTCAGTTTATTAAATTTTTCACCTGACAATTTATTGAAATCCTCAAAAATTTAGTCACCGTTTTGGATGAAAAATCTCGAATACTTACTTTTGATTCTAAAATCACTGTTAGCAATTCCTAAAACCCCCTAGTACCGTGTTTGAAGAAATTCTTGTTAATTTCAAAAGCTTCGAGAACCCTTAACTTTCGAGCAGCTCTAAACTTTTGAATACTTGAATGTCTTCGAGGAATCGAAACTTTCGAGTACTCGAATTTCTTCCGGGAACTCGAATGCCTTCGAGAACTCGAAATTTTCGAGAACCCGAAACTCTCGAGTAGCTCGAAACTGTTCGAGTAGCTCGAAAATTTCGAGCTTGCTCGAGCTCGACTCGACTCGGAAAAAGTTGGCTCGACTCGACTCGAAGTTTCGAGCTTTTTGCACACTCTTAATTATTATATTATATCAAGACTTTGGGTATAATGTAGGAAACGTTGGTTGAAGCATTTTTTTATAACAATATTTTCGGAAATCAACATTTATTGTCGTTTGTCAAGGTTTTAATACATAACCTTAAAAAATCCATACGACTATTTATCAGCTTAAAACAGGCAGCCTATCAAAACATGTCTGCATTGTAAATTTCTTTATAACATTAAAGGTTCACTCTAATCTTCAAAAAGAGGTAACTAAACAACTTTTTTGCCCGTACTGCTTGTAAAATTACGAAGAATAAAATATCTGCGATTTATTTTCATTATCAGAAGAAAAAAAATGTTCAAAAATCGGCTCGTACATGTATCTTTGGAATTTAGTTGAATACAATTCTTTTTTAAATCTTCAAAATGAATAGAAATTGTAGATTCTAGACAAATTTGTACAGAGCCCTAAATGTGGCCCATAGGTTGAGTTCACGTAACGTAACGGTGGTTTAAAACGCATTAGAGAGGCTTTAGGGATAAATGGGGTGTATAGGTTGTATATAGGGTACTCCAATTCCGACCGTTGATTTCATTTTGAAGGGCTCCTCAAATAACATAAAAAATCCTTTCTCCCGATCCCCTCCCACTCTTCGCTTTATCAAGTCGTTCACTCTTGATGGGAGCGGTCTACACTCTACGAGATCGGAGGCTTGACGACTAAGCCAACCCTTACCGCTTCCTTCTTAACACGCTCAAGTGTTTGATCTAGAAATCATGTGTCTCGACCAGAGGAAGCTGTTAAATCTAACTCCCTCCTTTTTCCCGCGCGTCTTATGGAACCCTAGTATATTTCATTCACACAGCCGCCCAAATAACGTCTTATCTCCCAGGAATCTAGATTCCAACATTGCATGGCTTTTGTTTTTTATATGCTTCCCTCCTTTACTTCGTCCTCCATAAATCCTTGCAGTACCGGAAATATCGTCTTATTGGTCAATAAAGCTTGAATGTACTTCAGTTTCAGAGATTTACGTTCTTGTTTAAGGAACAGTGCCTTGAGCAAAAAGAAATATTTTAGGGTGCGTTTAAAATATTCACAGAAGCCAATTTAAATTGAAGCCATTTAGGTTTCGTTTCTTTTTGCTATTTTACATTCGACTATTAGTAACGGAATGTACATTTCTCAAAGGATTTCAATACTTGATGAAATATTGATCGAAGAAGTATATTCTGATTATAATTTAAAAAACGTGTATTGAAGGAATGAAGCCTTGGGATCTGGGAGAGAAAGATCTGGGAGGTCTCAACCTCTAATTAAGATCTCTCAATTAGCGTATCTTATCTTGGGTTTGCTTATCGCGGTTCAACAGGTTCTCCCGTATCTCAAGTCAGAGAAAAAGTTGCATTCTACAAGGAAAGACCGGTAGGCATCGGCCCTTTTGCACTTTTTTCATTACTTACTTATTTATAGGTGTACCTTTCACTTTAATTTGTCTCCACAAATTATTATTCAAATGGTAACCACATTAAAAAAATTATGCAATACTCTTGTAACTATTAATTTGAATTTATCTCTGAAAGTTATTTTAACACATCCACGTGGGACAGGCGACAGAGAGAGGTGAAAGGATAGTTGACGGAGTACATTCACTTTTATGCTTACAATGAAATAACGTTCTATAATGGAAGTCACCACAATGCAGACAATTTGTCCACCAAATTAGGCACGGATTAGTGTCGGCTCTTTTAAACGAATTACTCGCTAGAGCGGCTTTCTGTACCGAGAAAAAAGCACTTTCGGCGCAGCGGGCCTTCAAGAGAAAATTTTTGTCGCTACACTCAGCGACCCGAGCGGTACAGGAAGTTCAGGAAGTAGTGAGGTAAAATACGGTCCATGGAGAGAAATGGTCAATGTGGGGTTACAAGTTACAATGAGAGTGAACCCCTAGTATAGGTTGTACCGTTGTACTATACAATACATACATAGCGGATGGCCCGCACTATTGTGTCATGCTGGTCTTCTTTTAATTGTCAAAGAATTAAAGGTAAATTTATGTCTACCCTCGGATAGCCTTACAGTCCATTCTGTGTTTGAACTTGGGGAAATTCCGGGACAATATTACGGCGCGTGACCTTCAATGTTTCCGTGTAAGCAAGCACCAGGTGTGCTTTCTCTAAACATTTTCCCATTACAGTAAATCGCCAAGATTTTTTTAAACTCAACGTTAGATAAAAAAGCCCTACAGTCAGTTGACAACTACATTTAAATTCTAAAGTCGTGAACGCACTAAAAAAACAGAAATACTTTATCGGTTGGCACAACCATTTCCCTTGTTGACATGCCAAAGTAGTTGGACCTTCTACGCATTTTTTGTCTGTTTGCGGTTGTAACTGTCAATGAATAGTATTGTGTAGTAGATGTATTTATCAACTGTTTAGAGCGTTTCAATCAACTTGCGGACAACTATTATATCACTGGATAAAGTCGATTTTAATAAGTTTGGACTTGAAATAAGTTTTTAACTCTAGTTTTAAACTCTCCTAATATCAATCAAATAAATATTCAAATTATTTCGAAATTGATTTTTCAATCCACAATTCGACAGTAAAAAATTTGGTCAAAAACTGAATACGCGGAAGAATTCAAACGGAATAATGGAAATGTTTAAGATTCCACGAGCGTGGACTTTCGGGACCTGTGAATCGCCCTAATTGGACTAAACTGAAGCCAGAGATGCTACTCTGTAGGTAATAGTTCTTATCGGACCATTATCCGTAACGAAGGTTTCTTCAGGGCAGGAAATATTGTATAGACCCTAAATGGTTATCACACTTTCCTAACTACGGTGAAAGGTGCCGAACCGATTCTTCGAAGATAGACCCGTTAAACAGAGTGATAATTACTCGAAACTGTTTAAATCTATGTATGAGATATTCATTCACATAATTTTTAGTGTCTGCATAGACTGCGCCTGTAATTTTAAGATTTGTATCTAATCTTTTCTTTGAAAAGAAATGTATTTATTGTATTTAGTCTTTATCAAATTTAATGTAGACATTTTTCCACGTACATTACCGTTAACAGAAGGATTTTTTTTATTAAAAAAAAAAAAGAAAGTCTTCTTCACATACCTTAACACTTACCATTTGTCCATGAAATATAATTTTTTTAGGGAAAAATACAAGTATGTATTTTTGAGCTTAAAAGAAAATCCTTCCGTGATACGATGAGTATGTTTTGATTTTATATGCTATTATAATTCAATAAACCACATTCCGGTTAACCTATTTTTGACTCGATTTTTTATATTTTTGGAACCAATTAAGATATTTCACTCTTTTTCATGCCCAGATCATGCCAATCCCCAGCCAGCCACATTGTGACAAATCACATTCGGCCAATCACATTCGCAACAAGCCACATTGCAGCATCTGTCATTCCTAAAAACTGGAAGTCAACAGAAAATTGTATAAAGTGCGGCAAGTCACATTCGGGAAAATTAAAAGTCCACAAAAAAATTTGATAAAATTAGCGCTACGAGATATTGCCCTTTAGAAAGATTACCGCTTTGACCTAAACTATTTCTCTGACCAGACACAGGGGTGACTTGCTGTATATGCGACTTGCTGTAAATGCGACTTGCCACAAATGTGACTTCCCACACTTTTCCCAATTTTTTGTAGACTTTAAATTTCTCCAAACGAGAGATGCCGCAATGTGACTTGTCACAATTATACCAACTTTTTTGGGAGCTTCACATTTTTCCTGATGAGAGATGCTGCAATGTGACTTCCCGCATTGTTACCACTTAGTTGTGGACCACGATGTGAAATATCGCGAGAGTTTTTTTCAAGATATTTTTTCAATTAACAATATAACTTTATAAATATTTGTTCGTACTTTCAATTGTTTTCAAGAAAAATTCAAAAAATATCATTTTCCAACAAAAATTCCCTGTCTACAAAAATTTGTTAGCCAGCATATACAAATAATAAAATTGAGCAAAAAATTGAAAACGAATAACGATGATACAGAATACAGAAATTAAGTATTGTATACTTTTGTTTTTGAAACTAATTTTCGTTAAGACCAATATGAGAATTTGCAACTTGTACTTATTTAAAATATGGGTTCAAAAGGAGCCGCTACGCCAACGGGCGAAGCGGGTATCAAACCCACAAACAGATGCTCACGGATACGTTCCCATAAAGATATATTTTTTAAACCTAAGTAATGTGAGAAACTTTGTAAAAATCACTAATAAATTTGGATATTAGTTTTAACTCAAAAAACAAGGAAAAATATCAGGGGTTTCCTTTTTTCGCGATATTTGGATTTTGTAATTCTAAAAAAATGGAATGTATCATACGAAGAAAATTTCTCTCAGGATTAAATTTCACCTATAAATTCCAACTGAGTCATAAATCTTAAAGTGGGCTAATAATCCCATAAAAGTTTTGTTTAATAATATAGAAGTTTTATTCGACTTTAAAATGTTGATTTACTATTGAAATTACATTTAGCTTCATTGTTGAAAAAGTACAACAGCGTTTGCTTTGCAGACTTGCCACAAATGTATATACATTTTCAAGAATCTGTGTAGTGAATATTACCTGTAAAACGCAGTTTATTTGATTCTTCACCCATATTTTATATAAAAAAGAATGATGATTGTGACAAAAGCTACCGGAATGGATGAGACAACTCATTCGCAGGTAGACACGAACCAGAGTTTTTGTGAGCGGTAGGGACAAGTAATTGTAAACCAGTTTATGAGAACGATAAGTTAGGCCTCCGCAAAAACTAATACCCGGCAAATAACAGGCATTACTTATACTTACACGGACATATACGGACACATCACAGTGTCAGGCCCCTTGGGCCATATATGAGGCCTTTTCGATATTGCTTTACGCCGATATGATATATGCGGCTTCTGCGAACGTAAACTCGTAGCATTTACTATCTACTTTTCTGGTACGTCAATTGCTTCCTACAGTTACGATTCAATAGAATACGAAAATAAGCAATTAGGAATGTAAGAATACAGAATTTAAAACAAGCTTCTTATAATTATATTAACAAATTATTTAAGTTATTGTAAATGTGTGGAAACGAAAAAGATAACTGAATAGAGTAGAAAAATATAAACACTTTTCATATATTCCAAGAAGGACGTTTATTTATATTGTGCATAATAATGATCTTAATGAGTAGGTGTTGAATCAAAGTTTTATCTTACCCGTAAGTTCGCTTTTGAATTGAGATGTTAAGCTATTAGTTCTGCCGGCCCCTCTACAAGCATAAAGCTGCATAAAGCCAGCTTCATATCGTTAAGAGGACTGGATTTTCCACGGTCACGGGATTATCCCCTTAAATGTACCATATACTCATATAGCCCCATTCTATCATACATAACTTTATACATACTTCCATGGCTAAACTTTTTCTTAATTTAGTCAAAAAGGCACTTAATTCTTTCAGATTCTTCGTTTGGGTTAAGTCTTATTTACACCTATTTAACAGCCAATATATTTGATCGCTGCAGACTTCTCTCTAAATAAAAATATGACTCTGGTAAGTAGCCCGTGTAGAACATTTTTGTGTCAGTCTTGAATCATGCTAATAGCTAGTACAGTTTTTCCCACGCCTGCCTATTCACGCAATACTAGCTTGGCGCTAAACTGGCGCTGTTTAGTTTTGCTACCTGTTTGATTCAAAATTTTCTGCTGTCTAGTCCCAGTCTTGGTACTATATAGGAGTGCGTTACGAATTTGAATGTATGAAGACTGTCAAGATTTTAGCTAGTTTCTAGGCAGAATCACTGTTTGGACTTAAACAATAGCTATTTGTGATACAAGTGCGCAAAATAGGTGATTGTGTACGAGTGTGAATATCGCAGCATAAGCCGGAGGCTCGAAGCATGAGTCGATGGTTAGCGCACGAGCGAAGCGAGTGTGAAAACGTAGACGAGTGCTTCGAGTTGCAGGCGAATGATGCAATCACACGAGTTAGCAATCACCTATGCGCACGTGTATCACACGCTATTTTTTGCAACGCCCGTCCGAGAAAGTTGTGTTCGGAGTTGACGAAAAATAATAATCTTGAAAGAAAAGATTTTTAAATTTCGTAAACTGTTTTTCTTTTAAACAAAAATTTAAAAAAAAATTTTGAAAAAAAATTT
>CAKNWT010196489.1:0-12276 GCA_932066315.1 Andricus coriarius
TTTTCAAATTTCTTGTACCAATTTTTGAACCTATGGAGGCCTTCAAACTCGACGTTGTGAAAGTTGAGGGTCATTTCTCCTGCTTTTTCACACATTTTGTGTCACAGGAGAGTCAGCAAATTTTGTACGAAAATCTAACTGACATCGCTTTACGCGTATAATGTTAAATAATATTTCTGTCTTTGACTCAACATTCTGCGATTTTTTCTCGCCGAGTAATAAAGCTTCAAAGCCAGGTGTCAGGACTTTTGAATCCGACTTTAGTCATTATTATTGTTATAAACATTTTTTTAAGTATTGTGTTTTCCTCATAAAAATGTTTTTTCGCTGGCCAGATCTGATTACAATTGTCTTCAATTTTGAAACTGTGAAAGCACTTTAAGTGATTAATTTTCATTGTTACTAATAATATCTATAAACAAATTTCCTAATCGACCGTTTTCTCTTCGTAAAAATTTGTGTTGTTCTACCTGTTTTTGGTACTAAGCTGTATTAGGAGTTTCCAAATCTGAAAAATCTAAACCTAATTGATAATTGCAGATAAATATTTTGTTTAAAAAGTTGACAGATATTTGAAGAATTAGTGAAAAAACTAAATAGATCAAAGATGCAATACTGAAGTACCTTTTTGAATCCATTATTGTCTGTGAGAAACCTTCTGTTTGGATTTTCGTAGAGTTACTCTGCTTGCTTAATTTAAAGCTGAAAAAATGTTAGTTACCAAAAGTTGTATTATTAAAACTTTTTTACACTCAAACCATTTTGAACAAAATTGACCTTGAGCGAACTGAAAAAATGACTTTTTTGGTTCACAATAACGTATAACCCACAAATAATGAGCGATTTTGACCAACAAAATTTGAAGAGAAAACTGATAAGATTTCTGAGATATTTATCGTGCCTAACTATCAAATTAGGCTTTTAATTTTTTTACAAATAAATAGATATGACGAAAAAATGGCCATTTTTTTTATTTGCCGTTGCCGGTACTCGTCAATAACAGGAAATATGTTGCAATCGCCTCAGTTTCATAGAGTAAAATTGGTTAACAATGTTCCAATATTATATAATAAGCAAACAAATTTTTGATAAACAAATTGTTGATATTATAAACATTAAACAAATGTAATATACAAAAGCAATAATGCATAATAATTGAACATATATTAAATTAATTAATTTAATATACAAAGAAATGCAACAATGCATTGTTTGTTAAATTTCTTTTAAAATATCATCAAATTTATCAACTAATTATGCATGTTGCTGAATTTATTATGAAGATCCGAATTAAAAAGTCTGAAATAAAAAAAATAAAAATTTCTTTTCACAGAGGCCCCAATAATACATTTGTTAATTGAATTTGGTTAGTAAAAAAAAAATTGATAAAAAAATTATGAATTTTGCTGAAGATATCATGAAGTTCCTCATTTAAAAAGTTGATATAAAAAAAAAAACGAATTTTTCTGTCGACAAATGCCTGCTTCATGCATTTGTTTTAAAAAATCATGAAATTTATCAACTTATTATGAATGTTGCTGAAATTCTCATAAAGTTTCCAACTGAAATAGCTGGCATTGGAAAAAATGAATTTTTCTGCGGACAAATGCCCGAATAATGTATTTATTTAATATATTTGTTGAAAAAATCACTAGATCAATCATAAAATTATGAATTTTTCTAGAATTATCATAAACTTTATAATTTAAAAAATCATATGGAGAAAGACGAGTTCTTCTGTCGAAAAATGCATAATATTGGAATATCCTTAACTATTGTTACTCTATGGAAAGAAGGCGATTTCAACCATTTTCCTGTTATTGACGAACACCGGCAACGTTAAATAGAAAAAATGGCAATTTTTTTCTTTATATTTGTTCAGTTATAAAAAAATGAAAACCGAATTAAAAAATCAGACTCGAAAAATCTCTTAGAAGTCTTTTCAACATTTTTGTCGAATTTTTTTGTCCAAATCGGTCAATATTTTTGGGCTATACGTAATTTTGAACCAAGAAAGTCATTTTTTTTCACTGTGCGCTCGCCGCCGATCAAAATTGCTCAAATCGCCGCAGCCGTTTAAAACTCAGTCGGCGCAACCCTGTACATTGAATTTTATTCAAATTAAAAATTTTAAAAATTTCATTAAAATTTTAAATGTACCTACAATTAATTTAAATTTCAAATTGAACTGAATTGCATTAAAAATTTTAATGTAACCAAATTGTATTCAAATTTTAACTTGCACTAACTTTTATTTAAATTTTGAAATAAACTAAATTTTATTCAAATATTAAATTTAGCTTTGGAAAAATATAAGTGTCTCAGACGCACGATAGAAGTAACAATTCGAAAGAATTTTAAAGTGCAAGTGAATTCCTTAAATTTCCTGTATTCCGGGAATTCCTTAAATTCTGTGAATTCCTTGAAATCCGTGATTGCTTCGAATTGTAGAAATTTCTAAAATTTCTTGTATATCATTAAGCTATTTCCCTTTCGGCGAGCCTCTAGGGGTAAGCGTGACACTACCCGTTTCGGGTAGTGTTTTTTAGGTGGATTTGTAGTAAATGGGCTCACCACACCCACGACCGCCAACAGCAACGCAGTAGTATCAGACGGTCACCCATCCAAGTACTAACCGCGCTCAGCACTGCTTAACTTCAGTGATCTAACGGGAACTGGTGCTTCCAGCGTGGTATGGCCGTCTTGAATTTTGTAAATCCCTTGAATTAGGTAAGTTTCCGGAATGCAGTAAATTCCTGGAATTTCGTGAATTTTCTGAACAGTCATTCTACTCTCGTCTGTGGTCTGAGAAGGTTTTCGCTGCGTGTTGTTCGTTAGCGGTAAGAAATGCAATCCAGGAGAGGAAAAAACGGAGAAAAAGAAGCCGAATTGTGAGACGTAGAAATAGACAGTAAATGGTGAGTCCACTACTCGAAGCCAGTTTGAACGAGTTCATTCTACTCTCGTCCCTGGTGTGAGTAGGTTGTCGCTGCTTGCTGTTGGTTAGTCTGTGATGGAGAAGAGCGAAAACCTTGCATTTGTGGAGCGTCAAACTGGAGTGGTTTTATCGGCTTGAAAAGTCAAAAGCAACAAATCAAATACTGTGTGGTTTTAAAAAATTTGGTGACTAAGTTCAGCTGTCCTTGGCATAGTTACGCAGGAAATTAATTTTATACAATTTCACAACACGAAAGATTCATAAAACGTATTCTAGAACGATGAGAATATCTTATCAGTTATACAGACAGTATTAGAAGTAGACAGAGACTAATTTTTTTTCTTTAACAATTTATTTACTTACTATACTTTTTGAAACATTTTTTCCAAGAAATGTTTTTGGTCAACAACATTTTTCAAACATTTTATTCAAAAAATGTTCACTTTCTGTTTGAGAAAGAGGGCTAGAGCAGGAGGTATAAAAGGCAGCAACCCAAACCAGAAGAGTCATTCACTCTTGTGGTACCGCTCAAAACAGACCTCCAGCTGCAGTAAGGCAATCAACTTGAAGCTGCTCCCTCGAATAGACTGAAATCCTTCGCTGAAAAAAAGTCACACGAAATGGACGATAACAAACTTGAGGTATTTCCAGACTCGGCAGATTTTTATTAAGTCTGAAAATTTACGACTACAAAGTGATGTAAACCTTGTTTTTCTTCACCTCACAGTGAACTAGGCCTACTAGGGATACCACTAAAAAAACGCGCCTTAAACTATACCTCGCGGGTGGTGTGGAAAAGAGTTGCTTTTTCCTTCTAATAAGCAGGATATCCTCCTTACCCATCGCACAAACAAAAAGTAATTTCAAATAGCGTCAATTCAAGTAGTAATTTGTCAACCCAAGATTACCTAAAGTCAAGAACGCGTCCTTTGTGAAAGTAAGAACTCTGTGCATTCCATCGCTGATAAATTGCTATTGGAATGTATTGCAATCTGAAAATTATGTGCGTTCATTTCAATAGTCTGATACAACAATAGAAACAGAAATAGGAGAAAATACAAAGTACAATTAATTTCAAATTTCCTTATCTCCAATGGTAATTTGTCAACCAAAAATTGCCAAAAGTCAAGAATGCGTCATTTATGAAAGTGAGAATTCTCATTTTACAATTGTGTACCGACACATAATGCGCATGTCCATGCGTACACCGGACCACCAAGGCGCGCTCCCTTCCACTCACCATCATCCAGTATGTCGGTGCGTCGCGCAGGGACAGGCTTTTTACCTAGCTGCGAGGTGCAACTCCCCTGGCTGCCATACTCTCCCAGTAGGCGCCCAGGCCACCTTCCCTGCCTCCTCGTGCTATTCCGTCCGTTCCCAGAGACCGACTCACTCGGTGGCCGCTAGGCCACTTTACTTTACCACAGACTCACTTTCCGTAAGTCCGGAAAATGGACGATCTGGCAAAACTTATACTTATAAAAATGTTAATAAAACTAATCCGGCGAACTAGAATCCGAGAAGAAACACCATAAATAAAATGGTACGATTTATGCGGGAAGAGGTGCAGAATTATGAAGCCGGAAATGGGCAAAATGTGTCGGGAAACGCTCAAGCCACGGTTTGGTAAATATGTGTACACCAGAGGCAAATCCGGGGTCAAATTATTTAAAAAAAAACCTCTCCCGCTGGATATGCGCGGCAATTTATTGGAAAATGATGATAATGAAATATTTAGAAACCTTGATAAATGCCCATTAATACACATCGAAATTCAAAACATAAAAACCAAAGCGTTAATAGATGCTGGAAGCGAAGTGGCATGTGTTTCAGAAACTTTTTTTGAAAATAATTTTGAAAATTTTTTAAAATGCGAATTGTTGCCAGTAGTTAGAAGAAGTATAGTAGGAGCTACTGGAGCGAAACCTGTAAAATTGAAACATCAGGTTATGCGAACTTTAACATAGGCAATTGGAATAGAGCCTATGTATTCTTAATAGTTCCTAAATTGAAAAAGGAATATATAATTGGGGTCGATTCATTGAAAAGATTGAAAGATAAAATTGATTTTGATAAAAATACAATGGAATTGAAAGATAAAGAAAAAAATATAAAGATTGAATTTATGACGAGGATCCAAAAAGAATACGTTTAATATTTGATCCCGAAAATTCTCAAAAAGAGAAATATTAATTGCTTAGGAAAATATTTACTTGCTAATGAAATTCATCCTAATGTTATCAAAGACATAAGTCACATTGAAACTTATATGATGATGCCCAAAATAGGTTCGCATTAACCGATGAGGAAATTAAAGAAAAAGTAGCTGAATGTATGGTATTAGAAACAAATGAAAAAGAGAGATTTCTAAAGCTAAAACAGCCGTTCTTGATGCGAACTTATTCCGTGCCAATATTTCTCAGAGATAAAGTTAATAAGGAAATTGAAACCTTGCTTGAATTAGGAATTATCCAACGATCATGCCAAACATGGAAGATAAGGGGAAAATAGAAATTACCTAGAAAAATATTGTGTCTAAAGCCAAAAAAAGGGCACAAAGATTCAACGAAAAACACAAAATTACCAAATTAAAAGTGGGAGAAAAAGTCGTAATACAGGTACTCAATCAATCAGATAAAAGCAAAACGATCTTGGGCAAATTTCTACAAATTTATGACGGGCCATATGAATAAAAAAAACGAGATAACACCCGGAACGTTCATCCTGTGGGACCTGGAAAGGAAGTAGAAAAAGGAATGTGCGACACACAGGATTTGAAAAGGTACACATCTAGAGAGGAGCGCAACAGCGATTAACAAAAAAATGTAAAAATAAGATTCTAAAAAGAGTTGGTATTAAGGCAAGGGCCAATGTAAAAATAAAATGTAAAATAGAACTATAAAAAAGAAGCATATACAAGAAATAAACAGAAGCGAAATTTAGAATAAGGTAAAGAAAATAGTAAAATTAGGTATTTAGTGAATAAGGGTAAGGCCAAAAAAAATAAGCCCAATAATATGAAAAAAGATTAAGAATGGGACTAGCAACGAACTTACGAAAACAAAAATGGATAAAAATAAGTGAGACAAAAATAAGTCGAAATTAATTTAAATACAATGAGAAAAATAAGCAAGGCAGAATGAGCCACAAAGTCTTAAATAGGGTAAAAATAAGCGAGTCAAAAATTGAGTTAAAATTAAGTTAAACCAATTAGAATAAAGAAAGCAAGGCAAATGAGCCAGGAAGTTTAGAATATGGCTAAAATAGGGAAGGCAAAATGAGCCAAGTAGTAACTAAGAAAAGAAAAAGGAAAAGATATAAAAAAAGTTAAAAGATATAAAGAAAACCAAAAAAGATAGTAGATTAAGAAGAATGAAATCACAAATGCGAAATCAGAGAAGGAAGCACTAGGTAGAAAAAGAAAACAAAAACAGCAACGAGTTGGCAAGGAGAAAGTGAATTTCAAATCAGTTATTCGTGAGCATCTGAACCAACGAGACCCAAAATTCATAAGGTCAATCGGGAAGTGTAAGAAGCACAGCAAACCAAAGTAGTGAAGTCAGAAAAACACGTAGCAAATAACAATACAAGGTAAATCACATAAATAAAACATTAAACTCTATATACAGAATGCAAAATTAAAATCTCTCTATTCTTATAAAAATACACAAACACGCAACAAATAAAACACAGAATATTTTTAATGATTAAAAAGTGACCGTCACACACTACATCTCCAGCTTTAACAATAAAATAATTTTTGTGACAGTTAATTGCTTGTTGCCAACGTTCAACCTCATTTTTTGGAACGGGAAAAAATACTTGTTTTACTCCATTTGAGCGTGTTGAGTCGTACCCTGATCGACCCCATTTTTATGACATATTTATCCGTAACTGAATAAAATACGGCAAATAGACAATAAACTTATGACATAGTACGAGTTTTTACATGCAAAATAATAATAGATGACGGACAGACCGGGCGCAGCAAAAGTGGCGCCAATGTTTGACGACTCGCCGTTCTACACAAAAATGACACGCGCCTCTAATGCAAAAGCGAGAATCGTGTCACCCCCTGCATATACCGATAGGGAACACAACCTTATCCTAATGCCTAGGGTGTCCTTAGTAGTAATTTCCCAAAACAGGGTGGTAAGGGCTAATTTTAATATCCTCCCAACACTCAATCCAGTTTGTGTAATTGGACTTGAGTTGTTAAACAGGCTCAATTAAAAGCAAGTTGAACAATCCCCTTTTTTAACCCTCCGTTAGACGCAACCCTAAACCTTCCTAGTTTAGATGCAATGTGCCTAACAGGTCACCTGTATTCACTCGAGAAGCACATCAGAAATAATTGTTATAGCAAGTTATCTGAAGGTTTTTGGGGTCGCTGATTACGACTCAGATGTTAAAACTGCAAAATCTAAAATGGTAGATCCAATATGGCGACTATTGAAAGGAATAATCGCAGAATTATCGATTTTTTTTCAACTCGTCTGAAACTTGATGTACGGGCGTTCCTGGGGTCGCTCATAACGATATTCTGACGTTACAATGACAACACTGAAAATGGTGGATCCATTGTGGTGACTTGAAAGGCAGAATCACCGAATTTGCGGGTTTTTTTTATTGCACAAAATATAGAGGTTGTTCACGTTAAAAAAATTGTGGATTAAATATGGGAACGTTATAGTCTAAATTTGCGTTTTGTTCGTTATTCATAAACACTGTCCGTCATATTGCATCCGCCAGTTTGTTTTTTATAAAAATTACGGCAAATATGTTATCATCGACTCATAAAACTCCAGTATGACAATTGTCATCGAAATCGAATAAGTTGTTTATACAAGCGTCCGCCATATTGCATCCGCCATTCTGTTTTTTTGTGGAATCGACATCAAATTCTTTATCGGAAACCCAAAAAACCCCTGAGAGTAAAATTTCAAGTATACATTAGGAAAGCTTCTCTTTTTACTAATTTGTTGGCGACTTGGTCCGCTTGGGTGCAGGGAATCTGTCAGGTTTGAAGGATCATAGTCGCATTTTACGAAGTCTGTCATAAAACTTATTAGAGGGTTTCGAAAGAGCTTATATTCATTAACGAATACGAGGATGGTCAATCCCATGTGCGCTTTGTAGTAGGAGAGATAAGCGAAAACAGCTTGTGGTGGCCTGTCAGGCCGGTTGCGTCTAACGGAAGGTTAAACGTACATAGGTTCATAGAGGCCGTTTGAAATGCAACGGACATATTAAAGATAAAATAAAAATAAACTTTGCTAAGAATAAATGCATCAATTCTAGTGGGAACAAATATATCCTTCCGAGCGATCTCAGCTGACTAACAATTGACCAATGTTCGTTGACGCGCAGACACTCTAAACGTACGATGAGTACCCTTTATAATTTTTTTACTTTCAAATCGTTCTATAAATAGTCAACATATCATTTCCTATATTTTACAGAATGTTTGATTGTGTCCTTTTTCACTTCTGTTTCAGATTCAGCCCTAGAGCACAAGGACTATATAAGGCTGCGCCCCAGGTCAGCCAATTCATTCACTCTTATATCATCACTCAGAGCGGACAGTGAGCTTCATCAAAAGAATCAGCAGGCTCTACATTCCTAGCGGCTCGCTCGAATGCACAGTAATCGTTCGTTAAAGCGCAGACACTATTAGCGAATGGTGAGTAGCCTTTAGACATTTTTCACTTGTAAAATTGTCTGCAAGCCTACAGATTTTATTCTTTACATTTGACAGATTGTTTAATTGTGCTCTCTTCCGCTTCTGTTTCAGATACAGCCCAAGAGCAGAAGGTCTATATAAAATAGCGCACCAAGAAAGACGGTTCATTAAAATTCTAGACTCTGTCAATAATTTTCTCTACTATGGGACGCTCCCGTGTTGTCGTCGGTGTAGGGCTTGATCTCTCTCCTAATGACCTCGGCGGCTATGCTGTCAGTAGCGTAACTACTGGTAGGGTCTCCCAAACCAGACAGGAAAATGGCGAAAAGGAGGGAGACTAAGAGGCACATCTAGGGGAAGGAATCGAGACAAAAAGATGAGACGAGGCAGCACTCCAGAAATAGAAATCATCGAGCCACAGAGGAGGAGAGTATGTCGATGGCCACGTTACAATTACCGAAACGGCGGCCCGAGATCTTCTGTCTCAACCGTGGATATAAGGATTTACCTGACTCAAGAAAGTGCGCACCCAGTCACAACCTGCCTCAATAGACGGTAGTAGCGTCTAAATGACGTTACGGCCGCAGCCTGTAGCACCCGGACATGAAGCACACCAAGTTCGACTAGTGAAAAAGCGTCACGTCGAGTGTGCAATACTTCATGGACCTGGATAATCGATAGTTGTGTGTGTTAAGAAACACTGCGCCACTAGACTGTGCAGCAAATGCGTTAAGCAGTGCATTATGGTCTCGCAAAAACCACCATCGGTACTTCTTTTGCCCAAAATATTGTGCTACGTGAGAGCGAGACATCAATGCTGGAAGATTCATCTTTAACTTTGGACTAATTGCGGAGGGAATACTCAAGAAGACGGGCATTCTCAGTCCCGACAATTTCAGTGCGCTAACATCATTGTCTCCGTGTACAAGTTTATGTAGTTGTATATAATACCTGTTAAACTGCGTTTCAACTCGCGAATGGTGGACTTCATTCCATTTGATAAGCTGAAGAAAAAGCCTACACAGCCAGAATATCCTGTTAGATTACATTCGATTTTGTAAATGTTCTCACAAATACGTGTCACTTGTTTCCTGATAAGAATGAACCATTTTAGTTCGCTTTCAGTTTGAAGTTAGTAAGTTGTGATGACGAAAACAGACTGCTTCTGAGATCATATTAGAGCGCCTAATAGAGGATCCCGAATGAAAAGGAATATCCAGTTTTTACTGTGTAATGTATAGTAGGTAATTTGTGATAAACCGTTCTTCAATCTGCCAGGGGCAATGAAGCGCACATGTAGCATAGGTAGTACCGGAGTGGGGACTTACCTGACCACTAGCTGGGTGAGCTGTTAAATAGCCGCTCCCAACAAAAAAGATTGTCTTTCTGCCATGCGTAGGCAGGATGACCACACTCTTTTAGACGAAATGTGGTTCCCTCTAATGTAAGCGTATCCCAATGTAATGCTCTGGGCGCTTAAACGCTACCAAGAATTAATTCAGGATAGGTCGAAAGGACGTATGGTCAACTCAAATCTTACTTCTTGATCTGAATTAGGTTTGTATTAGGCTTGCGAATTATTACGTGAAAGCAGGTTTCTTATCTTCTCTAGACGGCCTTACCTTCCAGCTCATTCAAAGTATCAATTCTGCTTCGCACGCTTCTCGCCAGTAGCGAGGACACGAGTGACGTCACACGGCATTTAATGCTGCCAGGTATGTATTTCGCGCCATTTCCCAAGAAAATAGTCGAGAATTCGCCGTAGAGAAATACCTGGGATGAAACAGCAAATTCTATTATGAGTAACAATTATTAGAATCCTGTATTCCAAAAGAGAATAAATCTTCTCTATCGTTGTTGGAGTTTTCTGGGGCAAATCTTCAAATGAATTAGAGTAAAATCTAAACTCTAAAGAGTAATTATATCTCGTTACGGGTTTTTGAATATTCTTTTTTTGACTAGTTCCAAGTGGGGAGAAGGTGATTGTGCAGAGCGGAATCACCAATTTGATTTAAGAGTCATAATGATGAAAAATTAACGGTTCCTAATATCTCCTTACAGATTGGGATTATAACCCAGGATAGCTGTACTGAGTGCTTCTCACAATTTAATGAAAATTCCCACTTGCTTCTCGAAAGCCATATATAGAGTCTCGCTACGCAGGTAGAATTGTTTCAAAACTTAAAAATGAAATTTTTTCAAATATCTGTATGTGAGGATAACTTCTTTCATATCTCGTAAAGCAAAAGAGTTATGCTTATGATATTTAAACAAATTGCAGATAAAATTAACGTCTAGGCCTTGTGAAATATTGAGCTTTATTGGCCAATTAAAAGTGATTTTTTTTTGCGCGTAGAAATTTGAAGAAACAATTGCACCTTGTTTATATCAGAAAAATTTGTTTATATCTGAAATACCAAACTTTATCTGATGCATCATTTGATCTATTGTGTAACCTTTTATGACTTCTGGTATTGATTTATAAAGTGTACAAAAAATGTTTATTCTGTTTATATGAGAAAGAACTTATGTAACACAAGTATGGTTTTCTTACTTTCTCGTGTATATTTTGGAGAAGCAAAGTAGGCATTTGTTAATGGGAATGTAATTTACTGGCCTACGCAGAAAAATAACTTTTTGCCAGCATTAGCTCATCCGCATTCGTTATTTCGCCCCATGTGCACTGTTCTGTGACGTACTTATCCCTTTAAACTAACCTCAAACGTGAGATGTAATTTTATGAGAAAACTGAAAACCCATACTCTTGTCACATAAAGTATCGTATGTAACGAGGAGCCAACGATTTTTGCAGTCTCGCATGTTTGCAATAACTCATGCTTGGCCTTAAAAAGAATACTTTGTCTTCCTGGTGCACAATCTACTATTGTGCGCGTCTTCGAGTCGCATCGGTTCAGCTACTGAAGAACCCTGCATGACACCTTGTGACCTGCCAATGCGGTTTCTTAATTTTTAAATAAAATAATTCACTTTGTTTATATGAGGAAAACTTTGTCCATATTGGGAATATAACATTCATTGTATTTCGCAGTGGTACTTTGCTAGTAAAAATAAACCACCCTCCATGAGGAAGTAAATTTATTGTATGCGTGTAAGGAAGCACACTGCTCATAAAGTGGGCAGAAATACATACATCCACAGTGAAAGCACCCACAGTACTTCGCAGCGGCATTTTTTCTCTGATGAAAATATCTATTTGAATGTTGCCATTTCTGAAAACATGAAGTTCACAAGCGTGAACTCTATATTTTGTAAACATACTTATAAATATACATTTTTGTTGTTCATTTACCAAAAATAAAATAAATTAGTTTAATTTAGGCTCCTTCGATTAGCAAAGCACACAAAGCAAAAACGAGAGGTTTCTTTTTGTTGCAGTTCTAATTGTATATGTAGGGAAATTATACAGAACATGGCGCCATCTGAAGTGTTCACAACCCGCTCGCCCATTGTTTCCGGCGCCTATTGTAGCTGTACGTTTTACGCACGAAGGGAATACAAATGAAACAAGTTCCTTAAGAGTCATAAGGGTCTCCCAGGATCGCCGCCCTCCATCTCTCAAGCACTAGACACTTATGGATTTTGAAGGCAGGTTCAAGTAGGATCATAGTAAAAAAGTAGTGGCATGTGACTCATT
>CAKNWT010196500.1:0-22608 GCA_932066315.1 Andricus coriarius
TATGAGAGGTTGAATCGAAAGCTTTCCGGTAGTCAATCCAGGTCATTTACAGGACGCGTTGATGGGCTGCAACATCTTTGCAGAGACACCTGTCAATTAGCAGGTCCTCTTAACAGCCTGCTAGACCTTTTTTCGAGCCACGTTGTTCGTACGTCTCACGCCACACAGGCTTAATTCGCCGAACAATCCTGTTGTTTAGGATATCTGTAAATATCTTATACAGTGTGTTCAAACAATTTATTGGCCTGTCTTTCTCTGGGTTGGATAAGTTGCCTTTTTTCGGTAGGAGTATAGTGCGTCCTAACACCAGCCACTGCAGAACGGGCGTGTGTGACTTTAAGTATGAGGTGAATATGCGGGCCAAATGTTGCTGTGTAGAACTAAACTTCTTCCACCAGAAGTTCTTGATACAATCTGGTCCAGCACCGGAAAAGTTCTTCGTTCCTCTGAGTGCTTTTCTCACCTCTTCAGCAGTGATTGATGGACATTCCTCCTCAGATTTTATGAGGTTGGCGCAAAATTCCTTGAAGCGGATGATATTGTCAGCATCTTATTTCAAGTTTAGTGTGTTCGGGATCTTGTATACCTCTCTCCTAAAAGTCACTACCTCGTCGGGCTTGGGTGGATTTTTGACAGAAACCGGGTGATAACTGAACAGGCAAGATGGGTTATAGAGAAACTTTTGATTATCTCTGATCCGCCTCTCCTTCTTCTGTATTCTCCTCCTTGCGTCAGATAACAGCCGTATTTGGTCAACAATATGCTGCTTGATTGTCAGCAGCTTTGAATTGTTCAGTTTGTGATTCAAGATTCTCAATGCTTGGGCCAATGACACATTGAACACGGGACGCATTCTGTCTTGCCCATCCAATTTTCTTGTTCAGTTGATGTAAGCGTCTTTTGGTCTTTTCATCCATTGTCGGTACGAGCCCTCGATTTGAATCAGCTAAAGCTCTCGCAGCACCATAAATTGAGCAATTGATGGTCCAGAGGTCGGTTTCTTGCGAGATTTCTCTACGAAGGGAGGCATCCATTTCAGCCAGATCTTGGGGCTTAAGATGAACTTGCATGGTAATGTTCCTTCTTGTCCTGGAATCGTCATAATCTCTCAGAACGTGCCTGCTTTCCTTGGTTGGTCTTAATGTCGCTTCCTTATCTTCGGCTGCAGCTTGATCAAGCAGCGGTTGTGGAAGCGGTCCGCGTGCGTATCCATTTTTTCAGAGGTAGGCACGTTGATTTCGCAAAGATTGAATTGAAACGTGCTGAAGCTCTGGGTGTTTTTGGCACCACAGAGTATGCATCCGCGCCATAAAGCCTCTGTGACCAGGGATAATGCTGGCATCGTAGCAGTCTAGCAAGTCATCCTTGAGTTGATTCGTCCTCTCAATGTGGGCGTTTTGCCGGTTCGTCGTCGTGTTTCCATCTAAATTATTTTCAGCACCCCGAACTCTAGGACTATCGGCATTGTTTGCCGGCCCTTTGTCGGGTACTCTGCGCGTTCGATCGTTTTGAACCGCATTTACAACTTTTTTTTTTTTTTGTGGTGTCATTGTTGTTCCCACGAGCAGCTAGAGAAAGAGTTCGTCCATCCTTGTAGAGCCCCGCAAGCAAGGATAAGGCTGCATACTCTGAGAGGTCGCCGATTAAGACACCTCACCCAGGTGCTATTCAGCTTTCGGCAAATTTTTGACGCCTCCGCTTAGAGGTTATTCCTTCGGGACCATCCCTAGACAATTGTCCGCGACTGCTTATTAATGCTTGTAACCATATTCAGCAGAAATCCTTGGTACAGGGACCCTCTATATGCAACACGAGGACGCGTTCGGTGGCTTTGTCATAGGCTCTTCATTTATATTCCAAAGGAACCGAAACCGAAACCAATATATATGCCAAAACACCAGAAAGTTGTAAATGTGGTTCAAAACGATCAAACGCGCAGAGTAACCGACAATGGATCGGTGAACAATGCCGATAATCCTAGAGTTCGGGGTGCTGAAAATAATTTAGATGGAAACACGACGACGAACCGGAAAAACGCCCACATTGAATGGACGAATCAACTCAAGAACGACTTGCTAGACTGATACGATGCCAGAATGCATGCTCTGTGGTGCCAAAAACACGCAGAACTTCAGCATGTTTCGATTCAATCGTTGCGAAATCAACGTGCCTACCTCTGGAAAAATGGATGTGTACGCGGAGCGCTTCCCCAACCGCTGCTTGATCAATCTGCAGCCGAAAATGAGGAAGCGACATTAACACCAACCGCGGAAAGCAGGCACCTTCTGATAGATGATCACGATTTTGGGGACAAGAAGGAACATTCACATGCAAGTTCTCCTGAGCCCCAAGATCTGGCTGAAATGGATGCCTCCCTTCGTGAAGAAATCTCGCAAGAGTCTGCGCTCTGGACCATCAATTGCTCATTGTATGCTAATCTGAAAAATTGCAGCCGCTCTCAGCGAAATCGCGGTAAAACTTCAGCTGTCACCACGTCTCACGAATGTGATATAGGTGGTTACAGTTTGCTACGAACTGAATACGATGATCCGGCAAAAGTCTCGTGCACCCTGAGGACACGGAGCGACCTAAGGAGGACCGCCTTCTGCATTTCCTCCGCAATTGTCTCAGCATTTTGTTGAAACGCAGGGATGCTTTTCGGGCTATCAACCAGTGAAACCTTGGCACCTCCTATATCGCCGATGATCAAGACGATTAGCTGAATAGAATATTCCGTGCATAACCGTCGCAACTCCCTTACAAGGTCCCGATACCTCTCTTTTTATTCCTTCTCCTTGGCTGTGACGTTTTTGTCAGCTGCTGCCGAAAATTCGATAACGAACATGGTTCGTTTCTAGGAGCGTAGGAGCGTTTAGCGGAGCGGTATTTTTGCTAATGCTGTAAAAGCGACATAGATGGTAATAAAGCACTCTTAGTGCCGCATTGTGCCTTTGGATGTAGGTCGTCCCGCATGAGCTGGAAAACTAGATAGTATATGGCTCAAAATGTGGAGACGGTATGCTAGATTGGAAATGATACCGTCTTGACATACTAAAGTGAAACCCTCCGCACCCGACTTCAATCCGGGTGATTTTAGGAAAGCAAACGTTAGCTCATACGACATCGAGTGTTTCAGCAGCCTCCTCCGCTGCTTTGTACAGAAACGCTCCTTTGCCAACTTCTTCGTGTTTCCTGACCATTTTCAGAAGAGGATCTTGTCCATCTGCGACTATATGTGATGTAGCCAGAATAATCCTGTTGTGAAGACTTTCAAGATCCAGTATTCCGCGACCACCTTGACGGCGTGGGATGTAAATTCGCGGAACGGAAGATTTAAGGTGCATGCTTTTGTTCATGTGCATAACCTTTTGGGACCCGATATCGAGGGCTCTGAGCTCGTCCTTCGTCCGTGGAACCACTCCAAATGAATAGAGTACTACTGGGATGGCAAGCATGTTCGTCGCAGGTACTTTGTTCCTCGCCGACAGTTTGGAAAACGATATCCGTCGGATGAAACGCTTGTATCTGCATCGGAGGGCATCCTTTATAGATGTCACCCCCTGAATGCCCAAAAAAATACATTTTGGAATTCTCGACCCGCGTCGACGCCAAATCGTTCTCTTGTAGAAACAAAGAATTTTTTTCAAGCAGCATGTTTGAGGATATTAGGAACAGATTTATAAAAAAAGTATGCATTATTTTTCAATTTATAGCTTTGACGCGATTACGAAAATGAGTGAAAATGAAAAATTCAAGTCCAAGAGCAGCTTTTCTCCGAACCTGAAGAATTTATGGCATCCAAATTGAATTCAGAGTGGCTCACTGTTAGAGGCTTAGGACTACCAGATGCAGGCTCGACCATAAAGCTCCCTGCTACAGGCCCAAACCTGTAATTCAGCACATTTTCCAAATTTTTTTCGCACTTTCTAGGGAACTAGCTTAAGGCTCGCTTCAGGTTTGCTTGAAACTTTTCTATTTTAATTCGTACATAGGGAGACAACTTCAAAATACTTCACAACGTATTAAAAATAATTTTATTTCAAAATAAATAAAAATGTATTCATTTGTTTCTTCGAGAGAACGATTCGGCGTCGACGCGGGGCGAAAATTCCAAAATGTATATTTTTGGCTTACCCTAATATATATCATATTGGAAGACACAAAAAATATATTTACGAAAATGATTCTATGTGTAATATTTTATATTATTTATCCACATTTTTTAATAGAAAACTGCTTGAACGAATAAAAAGTGTTTGAACAATGACACGACTTTTTCAGCAGAATTTACTACTCCTCGAAATCATTCAATATTATGTTTAATTCAGAATGCACGATTTAAAAAATATTGATGGAAAAATAATTGTTCAAAGAAATTATATTAGTTTGAACAATTAAAAAATATAAATTTATTAAACATTAAGAGATACGTATTAAAATTATATAATTATTCAACAAAAAGTAGCATAGGATACCAATTTAAGAAAAAACTGGACATCTCTGGCTCAATTTTTAGAAATTTTGAGAATGAACAATAAGCGATTGTTTAAATAATTACATAATGTTTTTAACAAAATTAACTACTCCAAACAATGACAAACTATTACATTTGAATCAGAAAATACGATTATTTTTTACATTTTTTGGGAATAAATAATTCTTTAAATAAGTTACAGTTGTTTAAACAATTGAAAATTGTTTTAAAAGTCTTGGGAAATATTCAAATTATCTATTAGTAATTATTTGTATGAAAAAGGCGACAGAAATTGCTAAAAAGTAACAATAATACGTGAAAATGTAGTTTTTTTATTTTTGGGTCATATTTGGGGCGCTGGGGGGGGGGGGGTAAAAATAAAAGTTATAATTATAGTTTTATTTCATAGGTACTCCTCTTTAATCCCTAAAAAATTTCGCACGTTTCGATTGAACCCTGAAGTATGAGTTGAGGTATGAGGGAGGTTCGAAAAAAACGTATTTTTATTTTTTGGTAACCGTATCGTCAAGGTAGGTTTCTCCGAGTGAGAAAATACTCTTATAATTAAAAGAAAATTGTTCAGAAGTTAAGAGTATTCAATTTATATCAGAAGTGAGATTTCAGTAGCTCCGAATTATTGTCCGGTTGGACAAGAATTATTTGGCGCTCGTAAAAATAAAAAAAAATACGATTTTTTAGGAACAGAGACTCATAAGAGCATAATTGTACCTCTAAGCATGTTTTTTAAGGATTTCCAAAATTCTGGGACATTTTGAAAATAATAGGGGAATAATATGTCATAGATATAAGATCAAAAATTAAAAACCTGGGTACCAGAAAAATTAATAAATATTCTTTTTTAATCTGGATTTTAATGGCTTCTCCATATTAAAAAATTGTATTGAAGGGTAAAAAAGTTCTGGTAATTTCTAATGGTTTAAGAATCAGTTCCCCCTTATGTTAGTTTTGATCCAAATTTGTGAATAATTTTCTTAATGCTGAGCTTAGAAATTTGTAAATGGACTTTTCTTCTTTTCCTTCAAAATTTCCAATCCCTCATGTTGGTTTTGAGTTAAATTTATGAACAAAAATCAATTTTGACCCTAGGCTGAGGAGCTTATAAACAAATTTGGTTTGCTTTTTCAAAGTAACTTCCTTATGAGTATTTTCCTCAAGGTTCTGACTTTTTCTCCTGCATTAGATACATAAAAAACATATTCATGCAAAAACTGATGTAACTATGCCAAATCCCAAGCAAAATCTACAAGCCATAGCGCCAAACTAACTATACCAATCGTAGCTAAATCGAAAAAAAATACCCGTGTTTTTTCTTTTGCCATTTGCTATTGTTTATAAGAAATTATTTAAATAAATGATAAAAAAGTTATTATTTTCAAAAAACTGATAGTGGCAATCGATTCTACCGGAAAAAAACATGCAAGAAATGTATTTAACGTTTTTTTGTCAGACGTCAATTTGTTGGTGTAAAATGACAATCAACATTTGCAGATCCCAGTAGCTGGGGTAACCATGCCAAATCCCAGGCAAAATTTACAAGCGATAGCGCCAAACTAACTATGCCAATCGTAGCTAAATCGAAAAAAAATACCCGTGTATTTTCTTTTGTCATTTGCAATTCTTACCAGACTTACCAAAAGGATCGCAAGACCTTGTGCAAGTACTTTGCGAATATTATCTCGAAAAGTTTTCAAGGGACATGATGGTTACCCTAGCTACTGGGATCTGCAAATGTTTATTGTCATTTTACACTAAGAAATTGACGTCTGAAAAAAAACGTTAAATATATTTCTTTCATGTTTTTTCCGGTAGAATCTATTGCCGCTATCAGTTTTTTGAAAATAATAAATTTTTGATAATTTGTTAAAATACTTTCTTATAAACAATTGCAAATGGCAAAAGAAAAAACACGGGTATTTTTTCGTTCGATTTAGCTACGATTGGCATAGTTAGTTTCGCGCTATCGCTGGTAGATTTCGCTTGGGATTTGGCATGGTTAACAAAGCTAGTGGGATCTGCAATTGTTTATTGTCATTTTACACTAACAAATTGACGTCTGACAAAAAAACGTTATAGACATTTCTTTCATTTTTTTCCGGTAGAATCGATTGCCACTATCAGTTTTTTTTAAATAATAATTTTTTTATAATTTGTTTAAACAATTTCTTATAAACAATTGCAAAGAGCAAAAGAAAAAACACGGGTATTTTTTTTCTATTTAGCTACGACTGGCATAGACTGGCATGAAGCGAAAATCGGAAACAGAAAACTGAATCATTCACCCGACGGAATCTTATGCAACCCTATCTGGAACTTCGTGGAAAGATACATTAGAAGACCGTGTTCGTTCGAATCTAGAAACGGCTCTCTATCTCGATCTGTCCGGCTTTGAAGGGAACATCGGGAGCTGAAAACTTGATTATTTGCCTGATGGAGTCTTATGCGGCCCTATCTAGGACTATGTCAAAACTTACATCAAAAGACGTTTTTCGTTTAAGTCTGGCAACGGTTTTCTATCTGGATCTATCCGGCCTTGAAGCGAACATCGGAAGCTAAAAACCGAATTATTTGCTGGAATGAATCTTTTGCGGCCCTATCTGGATCTTTGTCGAAACTTACATTAGAATACTGTTTTCGTTAAGGTATAAAACATGTTTTATCTGAATCTATCCGGCTTTAAAGCGAACATCGGAAGCAGAAAACTAAATTATTTGCCTGACGGAATCTTATGCGGCCCTATCTGGAAATATGTCAAAACTTACATCAGAAGACTGTTTTCGTTTAGGCCTAGAAACGGTTTTCTATCTGCATCCATCGGTCTTTGAAGCGAACTTTGAAAACAGAAAACTGAATTATTTTCCCGACGGAATCTTATGCGGCCCTATCTGGAACATTGTCGAAACTTACATTAGAAGACTGTTTCCGTTGCAGTCTGGAATCGGTATTCCATCTGGATTTATCCGGCTTCGAGGCAAATATCGGTAGCAGAAAACTGAATTATTTGCCGGACGGAATCTTATGCGGTCCTATCTGGAACTTTGTCGAAACTTACATCAGAAGACTGGTTTCGCTTATATCTAGAAAAGGTTTTCTATCTAAATCTATCCGGCCTTGAGGCAACCTTCGAAGCTGAAAACTGAATTATTTGCAGGACTGAATCTTATGCTGCCCTATCTGGATCTTTGTCGAAACTTACATTAGAAGACTGTTTTCGTTCCAATCTAGAAACGGCTCTCTATCTCGATCTATCCGGCTTTGAAGGGAACATCGAAAGCTGAAAACTAAATTATTTGCCCGACAGAATCTTATGCGGCCCTATATGGTGTAATATTAATGTCTTTTTGACAAATAGAATTATATGATACCTTCGGCACCGTAATCTCGATTTCAATCAATCAACTATACATATTTTGGGCGCCAGACCTTTCTTGGGTCAAAAACAACAAAATCACGATAATTAAATCAAATATCGAAAGTGACGTCAATGCTAGAATTCTAACTTTAAAATTCTAGACTCGGCAAGCAAACGACATTATTGAGATTACGATATACCGGAATTAGAACTCACTTCAATTCAAACTAGCTGAGATCCCAAGAGGGAATATCAGGCAGAAGGCGTAGTTTCGTATTGATAAGGGTTTCTTACATGTGAATGATAATACAGCGAATCATTATAGCAATTAAACAAGTTTCCATTTATTTTAATAAATTAATACGATTGGCGTAACAAAGACCGATCGAAAATCACAAAATTGACAATTTCTTATATTTAAAATTTTAGTCTGACGTCTTCAAAAACAATTTTGAATTTTATAGCAAAATGAAACAAAATTCTGTTGAGAACGTTTACAATTGTATCCTTTGAAACACAAAATGAATTGACTTAAACAATTAGAGTAATACCGCTCCGATACTCCATGATTTCACGGAATTTAACAACTAAGTCCTATCTTAATTTATTATAATGCATTTTTCGTAAGAAAGGAGCGTGGGAAATAACTAGTTATTATTCAAGGGCACTAGGGTTGAGGTAACAACTATTCACAAATATTGGGTTGTGGGGCAAACAACTGAATTTTTGGTAAATGAAAACATATCTCAGATTATGGGAACATTTCACTAAAAGGGTTGTGATAATAGGTTTATTTTAGGGTACAACTAATTATGATTTTGGGGCACAAAGGGCCAGGGAACAACTATTCACAAAATTGAGGGTATGGGGCAAACGAGCGAAAAATCCACAAAAATCACATCGTAGGAAAATCACAAAAAAAAATTCAGATCACAAAAATAAATGACGTAAAATCAAATAACAAAATAAATTGCACAAAATCAAGTAACAAAATGAGTTGCATAGAATCAAATAACGAAAATGAATGGCAAAAACTGAAATCACAAAATATATATACTTTCGAAAGATTCAACCGTGGGAAACCTCATGGCCACGTGTCAAAACCTAACCTCAAAATCATTAATGGGAGCTTTCTGGTCAAGAAATGAAATTTTAGGGCTTTCTCGGCCAACTAAAATTAAACAAAGTTTATATAGAGCTTTCTTGGCCAACTAGAGAAATTTAGGGCTTTCTTGGCCAAGTAAATATGAACAAGTTGAAATTTACGGGGTTTCAAAACCAACTACAAAAAAAAGACACATTATAAATGCTTTCTTGGCAAACAAAAAAAAGACTGAGAGGTTTCGCAAGATTAGATACTAAAAAATCTTACCGGCTGATTCACCGAACACAGAAATTGTAGCCTCCTCTGGGAGCGTCCGGGACAACCTGGCAGGGATTCTTGAAGGAGCGGCGAAAAACTATGCACACTGGTAAAACTCGGTGGCTACCACGGTTAAGAGACGACAGACTAACAAGAGAATGCGTACTGTCCACCTTGCTCAACTCTGATTCGTCGAAATTTCTGCCACTTCCGCAACGTCGTGTGAACGAAAGTAGAACTAAAACAATGTCGTACTAAGTGAAGCGATAAAGACATTTTTAGTTTTAATATTATAATCTCCGTTATTGCTAGCCTTAACTTAAGAAATTTAAACTACTGCTTTTATCCTCCGAAAACGTCCTACGAGCATTTACTAACTAACGGGCTTATTTGTAACATTTAAAAATCTTGCACCGTGGTTATAAATTTGGAGTATTGAAGACACGGGCCTGAGCTGTAGAGTTACCACGCG
This sequence comes from Andricus coriarius, assembly GCA_932066315.1. Taxonomy (NCBI): domain Eukaryota; kingdom Metazoa; phylum Arthropoda; class Insecta; order Hymenoptera; family Cynipidae; genus Andricus; species Andricus coriarius. The sequence continues at coordinate 9,680 of CAKNWT010196500.1, forward strand.
TATAGCTGGGGTGGTTTTCTCTTTCGACTCGCCTCTAATGAAGATGAAATGGATGTCGTTTTGGCGAGGAATCCTTTAGATTTCTGTAGCAATCCAGTTTTTGTAGAAAATCCAGGTGATTTCCAGTCCATATCTACAAGCGATTCGCAGTTGATATTTTTAGATGTGAGTTTCGCAGCAGCGCCTTATGGTGGGACTGGCTGAAGAATTCAAATGGTAGAATCAAGGTTTTGATTGGAGTGTCGAGTTGGTTGAGTCTTTTCGGCATCCCGATGATTTTGAACCTTCTCCGATGTCCCACGATGATGGTGTTGACTCCGAACAAGGGCTGACATGCAGAAAAATTGAAATTTCGAAACGAATAAGCGATAAGAATTTAAGTTATAAATTAAATCGAAACGAATCATGGAGTATCGTGTAGCCTCAGTAGTGTACCAGATATTATAATTCATAATTTGTTGAATTATCTTTAATTTAACTATTATCATGAAGTATGTCTTTTGAGTTGCAAATTGCAACATCACAATGGAACTTTGTCGAAACTTAGATTAGAAGACTGTTTTCGTTTAGGCCTGGACACGGCTTTCCATCTGGATCTGTCCGTCTTTCAAGCCAACATAAGAAACAGAAAACTGATTGATTTGCCCGACGGAATCTTATGCGACCCTATATGGAACTATGCCGTAAGTTACAAATGAAGACTGTTTTCGGTCAAATCTAAAAACGGTTTTCTATCTGCAACCATCGGGCTTTGCAGCGAACATCGAAAATAGAAATCTGAATTATTTGCCCGACGGAATCTTATCCGGCCCGATCTGGAACTTAGTAGGAACTTACATCAGAAGACTTTCTATCTTTAAGTCCGGAAACGTTTTTCTATCTAGATCCATCCGGCTTTGAAGCGAACATCGGAAACAGAAAACTAAATTATTTGCCCCACGGAATCCTATCCGGCCCTATCGGGAACTTTGTCGAAACTTACATTAGAGGACTGTTTTCGTTTGAGTCTGAAAACGGTTCCGTATCTGGATCTATCGGGCTTTGAATGGAACATCAGAAGCTGAAGACTAAATTATTTGCCCGACGGAATCTTTTGCGGCCCTATATGGAACTTTGTAGAAACATACATTTGAAGACTGTTTTCGTTTGAGTCTAGAAACGGTTCTCTATCTGGATCTATCCGGCATTGAATGGAACATCGGAAGCTGACGACTAAATTATTTGCCCGACGGAATCTTTTGCGGCCCTATATGGATCTTTGTCGAAACATACATTTGAAGACTGTTTTCGTTTAAGTCTAGAAACGGTTTTCTATCTGCATCTATCCGGCTTTGAATCGAACATCGAAAGCTGAAAACAAAATGATTCGCCCGCCGGAATCCTGTGCGGCCCTATCTGGAACTTTGTAGAAACTTACATTGGAAGACTGTTTTCGTTCAAGTCTGGAAATGGTTTTTTATCTGAATTTATCCGGCTGCGAAGCGAATATCGGCAGCAGCAACCTAAATTATTTGCCCGACGGTATCTTATGCTGCTCTGTCTGGATCTTTGTCGAAAATTGCATTAGAAGACTGTTTTCATTTAAGCCTAGAAACGGTTTTCCATTAGGATCTATCCGGCATTGAAGCGAACATCGGAAACAGAAAACTGTATCATTTGCCCGACGGGATCTTATGCGGCTCTATCTGGATCTTTGTCGAAACTTACATTAGAAGACTGTTTTCGCATTAGTCTAGGAACGGTTTTCTATCAGGATCTATCTGGATATATACCGTACATCAGAAATAGAAAGTTGAATTACTTGCACGACGGTATCTTATCCGGCCCGATCTGGAACTTAGTAGGAACTCACATCAGAAGACTTTCTACTTTTAAGTCTGGAAACGTTTTTCTATGTAGATCCATGCGGCTTTGAAGCGAACATCGGAAACAGAAAACTAAATTATTTGCCCCACGGAATCCTATGCGGCCCTATCTGGAACTTTGTGGAAACTTACATTAGAGGAACGTTTTCGTTTGAGTCTGGAAACGGTTCTCTATCTGGATCTATCCGGCTTTTTAATGGAACATCGGAAGCTGAAGACTAAACTATTTGCCCGACGTATCCTTATGCGTCCCTATCTGGAACTATGTCGGAAGTTACAAATGAAGACTGTTTTTGGTGAAATCTAGAAACGGTTTTCTATCTGCATCCATCGGGCTTTGAAGCGAACATCGGAAACAGAAAACTGAATTATTTGACCGATGGAATCTTATGCGGCCCTACCTGGAACTTTGTCAAAATCCACATTAGAAGATTATTTTCGTTTGAATCCAGAAACGACTCTCTATCTCGATCCACTCGGCTTTGAAGCGAACATCAGAAACAGAAAAGTGAGTTATTTGCCCGACGGAATCTTATGCGGCCCTATCTGGAACATTGTCGAAACTTACATTAGAAGACTGTTTTCGTTGAAGTCCGGCAACGATTATCTAGCTGGATTTATCCAGCTTCGAGACGACTATCGGTGGCAGAAAACTGAGTTATTTGCCGGACGGAATCTTATGCGGCCCTATCTGGAACTTTGTCGAAACTTACATTAGAAGACTGTTTTCGCTTAAGTCTAGAAACGTTTTTCGATTTGGATCTACCCGGCTATATAACGTACAGCGAAAACAGAAAGTTGAATTATTTGCACGATGGAATCTTACCCGGCCCTATCTGGAACTTTGTCGCAAGTTACAAATGAAGACTGTTTTCGGTGAAATCTAAAAATGGCTTTTTATCTGCATCCATCGCTCTTTGAAGCGAACATCGAAAACAGAAAACTGAATTAATTGGCCCGACGGATTCCTACGCGACCTTATCTGGATCATTATCGAAACTTACATTAGAAGACCGTTTTCGGTGAAGTCTGTGTACGGTTTTCTATCTTAATTTATCCAGCTTCGAGACGAATATCGGTAGCAGAAAACTGAATTATTTGCCGGACGGAATCTTATGCGGCCCTATCTGGAACTTTGTAGATGATTACATTAGAAGACTGTTTTCGCTTAAGTCTAGAAACGGCTTTCTATCTGGATCTATAAGGCTTTGAAGCTAATATCGGAAGCAAAAAACTGAATAATTTGCCCGACTGAATCTTATGCGGCCCTATCTGGAACCTTATCGAAACTTACATTAGAAGACTGTTTTCGTTTAAGCCTAGAAACGGCTTTCCATCTGGATCTGACCGAGTTTCAAGCGAACATCGGAAACAGAAATCTGAATTATTCGCTCGACCGAACCTTGTGCGGCCCTACCTGGAACTTTGAAGAAATCTACATTAGAAGATTATATTCGTTTGAATCCAGAAACGGCTCTCTATCAAGATCTACCAGGCTTTGATGCGAACATCGGAAGCTGAAAACTGAATTATTTGCCCGACTGAATCTTTTGCGGTCTTATCTGGATCTTGGTCGAAACTTACATTAGAAGAATGTTTTCGTTTAAGTCTAGAAACGTTGTTTGATGTAGATCTATCCGACTTTGAAGCGAAAATCGGAAACAGAAAACCAAATTATTTGCCTGACGGAATCTTATGCGGCCACAACTGGAAGTATGTCGGAACTTACAAATGAAGACTGTTTCCGTTTATGCCTATAAAATATTTTCTATGTGGATCTTTCCGGCTTTGAAGTGAACATCGGAATCTGAAAAGTGACCTATTTGCCCGATGGAATCTGATGCGGCCCTATATGGAACTTTGTCGAAACTTACAATAGAGGACTGCTTTCGTTTGAGTCTAGAAACGATTCTCCATCTGGATCTATCCGGCTTTGAAGGGAACATCGGAAGCTGAAGACTAAACTATTTGCCCGACGGAACCTTATGCGGCCCTATCTGAAACTTTGACGAAACTTACATCAGAAGACTTGTTTCGTTTAAGTCTAGAAACGGTTTGCTATCTGGATCTATCCGGCATTGAAGCGAACATCGGAAGCTAAAAACTGGATTATTTGCCCGACTGAATCTTATGCGGCCACAACTGAAAGTATTTGGGAACTTACAAACGAAGAGTGTTTCCGTTTATGCTTATAAAAGATTCTCTATCTGGATCTATCCGGCTTTGAAGTGAATATCGGAATCTGAAAAGTGACTTATTTGGCCGACGGACTCTTATGCGGCCCTATCTGGAACTTTGTCGAAGCTTACATTAGAAGACTGTTTTGGCTCAAGTCTAGAAACGGTTTTCGATCTGGATCTATCCGGCTATATAGCGTACATCGGAAGTAGAATGTTTAATTATTTGCGCGACGGAATCTTATCCGGCCCAATCTGGAACTTTGTAGAAGATTACATTAGAAGACTGTTTTCGCTAAAGTCTAGAAACGGTATTCTACCTCGATCTATCCAACATTGAAGCGAATATCGGGAACAGAATACTGAATCATTCGCCCGACTGGACCTTATGCGGCCCTATCTGGAACTTTATCGAAACTTACATTAGAGGACTGTTTTCTTTAAGTCTAGAAACGGTTTTCTATCTAGATCTATTCGGCATTGCAGCGAATATCGGGCACAGAATACTAAATCATTCGCTCGACCGAACCTTGTGCGGCCCTACCTGGAACTTTGAAGAAATCTACATTAGAAGATTATATTCGTTTGAATCCAGAAACGGCTCTCTATCAAGATCTACCCGGCTTTGATGCGAACATCGGAAGCTGAAAACTGAATTATTTGCCCGACTGAATCTTTTGCGGCCTTATCTGGATCTTGGTCGAAACTTACATTAGAAGAATGTTCTCGTTTAAGTCTAGAAACGTTTTTTGATGTAGATCTATCCGGCTTTGAAGCGAAAATCGGAAACAGAAAAACAAATTATTTGCCTGACGGAATCTTATGCGGCCACAACTGGAAGTATGTCGGAACTTACAAATGAAGACTGTTTCCGTTTATGCCTATAAAATATTTTCTATGTGGAACTATCCGGCTTTGAAGTGAACATCGGAATCTGAAAAGTGACTTATTTGCCCGACGGAATCTGATGCGGCCCTATATGGAACTTTCTCGAAACTTACAATAGAGGACTGTTTTCGTTTGAGTCTAGAAACGATTCTCTATCTGGATCTATCCGGCTTTGAAGGGAACATCGGAAGCTGAAGACTAAACTATTTGCACGATGGAACCTTATGCGGCCCTATCCGGAACTTTGTCGAAACCTAAATTAGAAGACTGTTTTCGTTGAATTCTGTAAACGGTTTTCTATATGGATTTATCCTGCTTCGAGACGAATATCGGTAGCAGAAAACTGAGTTATTTGTCGGACGGAATCTTATGCGGCCCTATCTGGAGCTTTGTCGAAACTTACATCAGAAGAATGTTTTCGCTCAAGTCTAGAAGCGGTTGTCTATCTGGATCTATCAGGCTATGAAGCGAATATCAGAAGAAAAAAACTGAATTATTTGCCCGACGGAGGCTTATGCGGCCCTATCAGGAACTATGTCGGAACATACATTAGTAAACTGTTTTCGTATAAGTATAGAAACGGTTTTCTAGCTGGATATTATGGAACTTTGTCGAAACTTACATTAGAAGACCCTTTTCGTTTAAGTCTAGAAACGGTTTTCTACCTGTATCTATCCGGCTTTGAATGGAACATCGGAAGCTGAAGACTAAACTATTTGCCCGACGAAACCATATGCGGCCCTATCTGAAACTTTGTCGAAGCAGACATTAGAAGACTGTTTTCGTTTAAGAATAGAAACAGCTTTCCATCTGGATCTGTCCGTCTTTCAATCTAACATAGGAAAGAGAAAACTGAATGATTTGCCCGATGGAATCTTATGCGGCCCTATCTGGAACTATGCCGGAAGTTACAAATGACGACTGTTTTCGGTCAAATCTAAAAACGCTGGACTATCTGCATCCATCAGGCTTTGAAGCGAACATCGGAAAAAGAAAACTGAATTATTTGCCCGACGGAATCTTATGAGGCCCTATCTGGAACTTTGACGAAACTTACTTTAGAAGACTTTTTTCGTTCAAGTCTAGAAACGGTTTTCTCTCTGGATCTATCTGGCTATATAGCGTACATCGGAAATAGAAAGTTGAATTATTTGCGCGACGGAACCTTATCCGGCCCAATCTGGAACTAATTCAAAACTTACATCAGAAGACTCTTTTCGTTGAAGTTGGGAAGCGGTTTTCTATCTGGATCTATCCGGCTTTGAAGTGAAGATCGGAATCTGAAAAGTGACTTATTTGCCCGACGGACTCTTATGCGGCCCTATATGGAACTTTGTCGAAACTTACATTAGAAGACTGTTTTCGCTTAAGTCTAGAAACGCTTTTCTATCTGCACCCATCCGGCTTTGAATGGAACATTGGAAGCTGAAAACTAAATGATTTGCCCGACGGAATCCTATGCTGCCCTATCTGGAACTTTGTAGAAACTTACATTAGAAGTCTGTTTTCGTTTAAGTACAGAAACGGTTTTCTATCTGGATCTATCAGGCTTTGAAGCGAACATCGGAAGCAGAGAAATGAACCATTCGACCGACGCAATCTTATGCAGCCCTATCTGTAACTTTGACGAAACTTACATTAGCAGACTGTTTTCGCCTAATTCTAGAAACGGTTTTTTATCTGGATATATCCGGTTTTAAAGCGAACACTGGAAACATGAAACTCAATTATTTGCCCGACGGAATCTTATGCGGCCCTATCTGGAACATTGTCGAAACTGACATTAGAAGACTGTTTTCGTTGAAGTCTGGAAACGATTTTCCATCTGGATCTGTCCGTCTTTCAAGCGATCATGGGAAACAGAAAACTGAATGATTTGCCCGATGGAACCTTATTTGGTCCTATCTGGAACTATGTCGAAAATTACAAATAAAGACTGTTTCCGGTCAAATCCAAAAACGCTTTTCTATCTGCATCCATCGGGCTTCGAAGCGAACATCGGAAACAGAAAACTGAATTATTTGCCCGACGGAATCTTATGAGACCCTATCTGGAACTTTGATGTATCCGGATGTACTGGATGTATCCGGATTTGAAGCGAACACTGGAAACATGAAACTGAATTATTTGCACGACGGAATCTTATGGAGCCCTATCTGGAACATTATCCAACTCTAGTTCAGAAGACGGTTTTCGTTTAATTCTAAAAACGGTTTTCCATCTGGTTCTATCCATCTTTCAAGCGAACATAGGGAACAGAAAATTGAATTATTATCCCCACGGAATCTTATGCGTCCCTATGTGGAACTCTGTCGGAACTTACATTAGAAGATTAGTTTCGTTTAGGTCTAAAAACGTTTTTCTATCTGGATCTATGCGGCTTTGAAGCGAACATCGGAAGCAGAAAACAGAATTATTTGCCCGACTGAACCTTATGCCACCCTAACTGGAACTATGTCGGAACTCAGAGTAGAAGAATGTTTTCGTTTATATCTAAGAAGGACTTTCTACCTGCATCTATCCGGCTTTAAAGCGAACATCGCAGACAGTAAACTGACTTATTTGCACGACGGAATCTTATACGGCCCTATCTGGAACATTGTCGAAACTTACATCAGACGACTGTTTTGGTTTAAGTCTGGAAACGGTTTTCTATCTGGATTTATCCAGCTTCGAAGCGAATATCGGTAGCAGAAAACTGAATTATTTGAACGACGGAATCTCATGCGGCCCTGTCTGGAACATTGTCGAAAATTTCATTAGAAGACTGTTTTCGTTAAGTCTAGAAACGATCTTCTATCTGGATTCATCCGGCTTCGATGCGAAGATCGGTGGCAGAAAATTTAATTATTTGCCGGACGGCATCTTATGCAACCCTATCTGGATCTCTATCGGAACTTACATTAGAAGACTGTTTTCGTTTAAGCCTAGAAACGGTTTTCCATCCAGATCTATCCGGCTTCGAAGCGAACATAGGAAACAGAAAACTGGACTATTGGCCCAACGGGGTCTTAAGTGTTCGTATCTGGAAGTTTGTCGAAACTTACATTAGAAGACTGTTTTCGTTTAGGTCTGGAAACGTTCTTCTATCTGGATTTATCGAGTTTCGAAGCGAAGACCGGTGGCAGAAAATTTAATTATTAGCCGGACGAAATCTTATGCGGCACTATCTGGAACTTTGCGAAACATATATCAGAAGACTGTTTTCGTTTAGGCCTAGAAACGGTTTTCCCTCAGGATCTATCCGACTGCGAAGCGAACGTAGGCAACAGAAAACTGAATGATCTGTCGGACGGTATCTTGAGCGGCCCTACCTGGAACTTTGTCGAAACTTACATTAGAAGACTTTTTTCGTTTAATTCTAGAAACGGTTTTCTATCTGGATCTTTCCGGCTTTATAGCGAACATCGGAAATACAAAACAAAATTATTTGCCCGACGAACTATTATGCGGCCCCATCTGGAAGTATTTCGGAGTTCACAAATTAAGACAGTTTTCGTTTATGCCTATGAAAGATTCTCTATCTGGATCTATCCGGCATTTAAGCGAATATCGGATATAGAAAACTGAATTAATAGCCCGACGGATTCTTATGCGGCCCTATCTAGAACTTTGTCAAAACTTACATTAGAAGACTGATTTCGTTTAAGTCTAAAAACGTTTTTCTATCTATTTCTATGCGGCTTTGAAGCGAATATCGGTAGCAGAATACTGAACCATTCGACCGACGGAATCTCATGCGGCCCTATCTAGAACTTTGTCGAAACTTACATTCGAAGACTGATTTCGTTTAGGTCCTGAAACGGTTTTCTATCTACATCCATCGCTCTTTCAAGCGAACATCGAAAACAGAAAGCTGAATTATTTGCACGACGGAATCTTACGCGGCCCTATCTGGAACATTGTCGAAACTTACATTAGAGGACTGTTTTCGTTTAGGTCCTGAAACGGTCTTCTATCTGGATTTATCCGGCTTCGAAGCGAAGATCGGTGGCAGAAAACTGAATTATTTGCTGGACGGAATCTTATGCGGCCCTATCTGGAACTTTGTCGAAAATTACATTAGAAGATTGTTTTCGTTTGGGCCTAGAAAACGGTTTTCTCTCTGGATCTATCCGGTTGTAAAGCGAACATAGGAAACAGAAAACTGCATGATTTGCCGGACGGGATCTTGAGCGGCCCTATCTGGAAATTTGACGAAACTTACATTAGAAGAATGTTTTCGCTTATGACTAAAAACAGATTCCTATCTAGATCTATCCGGCTTTGAACAGAACATAGGAAACAGAAAACTGAATGATTTGCCCAACGGAATCTTATCCGGCCCCATCTGGAACTTTCTAGAAACTTACATTAGAAGACGGTTTTCGTTCAAGTCTAAAAACAGGTTTCTATCTGGAACTATCCGGCTTTGATGCGAACACCGGAAGCTGAAGACTAAATGATTTGCCCGACGGAAACTTATGCGGCCCTATCTGGAACTTTGTCGAATCTTACTTTTGAAGAATGTTTCCGTTTAAGTCTAGAAACGGTTCCTTATCTGGATTTATCGAGCTTTGAAGCGAATATAGGATGCATAAAACTGACTGATTTGCCCGACGGAATTTTATACGGCCGCATCTCGAAGTATGTCGGAACTTACAATTGAAGACTGTGTTTGTTTATGCCTATGAAACATTATCTATCTGGATACATCCGGCTTTGAAGCGATCACCGGAAACAGAATACTGAGTTATTTGCCCGACGGAATCTTATGCGGCCCTACATAGAAATTTGTCGAAACTTGCATAAGAAGACTTTTTTCGGTAAAGTCTAGAAACGGTTTTCTATCTGGATTTATCCGGTTTCGAAGCGAGAACCGTAAAAAGAAAATTAAATATTAGCACGAGGGAATCTTATGCTTCCCCATCTGGAACATTGTCCAAACCTGCTTCAGAAGACTCTTTTCGTTTAAATCTAAAAATGATTTTCTATCTGGCTCTATCCGGCTTTGAAGCGAACATCGGATACAGAAGACTAAATTGTTTGCCGGACGGAATCTTATGCTGCCCTATCTGGAACTATGTCAAAACTTACATCGGTAGACATTTTTTGTTAGAATCCAGAAACGGTTCGTTATCTCGATCTACCCGGCTTTGAAGCGAACATCGGAAGCTGAAAACTGAATTATTTGCCCCACTGAATCTTGTGCGGCCCTATATGGAACTTTGTCGAAACTTACATAAGAAAACTGTTTTCGCTTAAGTCCAGGAATGGTTTTCTATCTGCGTCTATCTGGCTATATAGCGTACATCGTAAATAGAAAGTTGAATTATTTGCCAGGCGGAATCTTATGCGGCCGTACCTGGAAATTTGTCGAAATCTACATTAGAAGACTGTTTTCGTTCAAGTCTAAAAACGGTTTTTTAGCTGCTGCCATCGGTCTTTGAAGCGAACATCGAAAACAGAAAACTGAATTATTTGTACGACGGAATCTTATGCGGCCCTATCTGGCTCAATGTCAAAACTTACATTAGAAGACACTTTTCGTTCAAGTCGGGAAACGGTTTACTATATGGATTTATCCGGCTTTGAAGCGAACATCGAAAACATAAAACTGAATTATTTGCCCGAAGGAATCTTATGCGGCCCTCTCTAAAACTTTGTCGAAACTTATATTAGAAGACTTTTTTCTTGTAATTCTAGAAACAGTTTTCTATCTGGATCGGTCCGGCTTTAAAGCGAACATCGGATACAGAAAACTAAATTTTTTGCCCGACAGAAGCTTATGCGGCTCTATCAGGAACTAGGACGGAACATACATTAGAAGACTGTTTTCGTCTGAGTCTAGAAGCGGTTTTCTATCTGGATCTAGCAGGCTTTGAAGCGAATATCGGGAGCACAAAACTGAATTACTTGCATTACGGAATCTTAACCGGCCCTATCTGGAACTTTCAAGAAACATACATTAGAAGACAGTTTTCGTTCAAGTCTAAAAACAGGTTTCTATCTGGGTCTAGCCGGTTTGAAAGCGTACATAGGAAATAGAAAGTTGAATTATTTGCGCGACGGAATCTTATGCGGCCCTATCTGGAACTTTGTGGAACCTTACATTAGAAGACTGTTTTCGGTTAAGTCTAGAAATGGTTTTCTGTCTGCATATATCCGGCTACGAGGCGAATGCGGGTAGCAGAAAACTGAATTTTTTGCCTGACGGCATCTTCTGTGGCCCTATCTGGAACTTTGCCGAAACCTAAATTAGAAGACTGTTTTCGTTGAAGTTTGGAAACGGTTTTCTCAATGGATCTATCAGGCTTTAAAGCGAACATCGGGAACAGAAAGCTAAATCATTTGCCAGGCGGAAACTTATGCGGCTCCATCTGGAAGTATGTCGGAGTTTACAAAATGAAGACTGTTTTCGCTTGTGCCTATAAAAGATTCTCTATCTGGATCTATCCGGCATTGAAGCGAACATCGGAAGCAGAAAACTGATTCATTTGCCTGACGGCGTCTTACGTGGCCCTATCTGGAACTTTGTCGAAAGTTACTTTAGAAGACTATTTTTGTTTAACCCTAGAACCGGTTTTCTATCTGGATTTATCCGGCTTCGAGGCGAATATGGGTTGCAGAAAACTGAATTATTTTCCGGACGGAATCTTATGCGACTCTATCTGGAACGTTGTTGAAACTTGCATTAGGAGACTGTCTTCGTTTAAGTATGGAAACGGTTTTCTATATGGATCTATCAGGATTTGAAGCTAACATCGGAAGCAGAAAACTAAAGGAATATTGTCGAACCTCACATTAGAAGACTGTTTTCGGTTAAGTCTAGAAATGTTTTTCTCTCTGGATTTATCCTGCTTCGAGGCGAATATGGGTAGCAGAAAACTGAATTATTTGCCGGACGGAATCTTATGCGGTCCTATCTGGAACTTTGTAGAAACTTACATTAGAAGATTGTTTTCGTTTAAGTATGGAAACGGTTTTCTATATGAATCTATCAGGCTTTGAAGCTAACATCGGAAGCAGAAAACTGAAGCATTCGAAAGGTCGATTCTTATGCGGCCCTACATGGAACTTTGTCGAACGACACATTGGAAGACTGTTTTCGGTTAAATCTAGGAATGGTTTTCTATCTGGATTTATCCGGCTTCGAGGCGAATATGGGTAGCAGAAAACTGAGTTATTTGCTGGACGGAATCTTATGCGGTCCTATCAGGAACTTTCTAGAAACTTACTTCAGAACACTGGTTTCGTCGAAGTCTGGAAACAGGTTTCTCTCTGGATTTATCCGGCTTCGAGGCGAATATGAGTAGCAGAAAATTGGATTTTTTGCCGGACGGAATCTTATGCAGCCCTATCTGGAACTTTGGAGAAACTTACATTAGAATACTATTTTCGTTGAAGTCTGGAAACGGCTTTCTATCTGGATTTATCCGGCTTCGCGGCGAATATAGGTAGCAGAAAACTGAATTATTTTCCGGACGGAATCTTATGCGGCCCTATCTGGAACCTTGTCGAAGCTTACATTAGAAGACTGTTTTCGCTGAAGTCTGGAAACGGTTTTCTCTCTGGATTTATCCGGCTTCGAGGCGAATATGGGTAGCAGAAAACTGAATTATTTTCCGGACGGAATCTTATGCGACCCTATCTGGAACGTTGTCGAGACTTACATTAGGAGACTGTCCTCGTTGAAGTCTGAAAGCGGTTTTCTATTTGGATTTATCCGGCTCGAGGGAAATATGGGTAGCAGAAAACTGAATCATTTACAGGACGGAATCTTATGCGGCCCTATCTGGAACTTTGGAGAAACTTACATTAGAAGACTTTTTTCGTTTCACCCTAGAACCGGTTTTCTATCTGCATCCATCGGTCTTTGAAGCGAACATCGAAAACAGAAAACTGAATTATTTGCCCGAAGGAATCTTATGCGGCCCTCTCTGGAACTTTTTTGTCAAAACTTATATTAGAAGACTTTTTTCTTGTAATTCTAGAAACGGTTTTCCATCTGGATATATCC
>CAKNWT010196507.1:0-10230 GCA_932066315.1 Andricus coriarius
AAGAACGGTTCTGACTACAGCCTGCTCAGTTCTAAATAGCACAGATTCTCTTATGCGACTCGTACATCAACATCAAGTCGTCATATCCGCGCCGTTTCTATACCGTGTCGCAGATAGGGCCGCACAGGAGCTTGATCTTCTATTTAATTTCAGTGAGACTACACATGGCCTAGCATCACTAACACATTTGGTGCTAAAAAGTCGTGTACAGGAAGTAGTACATTCACTTCTACTAAGAGAAAATGCTAACAAGCCCCTTCATGGTAAATTCTACGGCATAATACGTATAGAAGAGCATTCGATGGGTCTGTCCAAAATGTATCTCAAGTCTGCTGGATTGAGATCGGAGACTGAGGGATTTTTTTTTGCCTGTCAAGACGGCGTTGTAGGCACCTTAGTCTACCGCGAGCGTACAATGAATGTATCTGTAGGCGATATCAACTGCCGAGCGTGGAAGCAAGAGCCAGAAGCACTTGGACATATTCTCAGTGGATGTTGAAAGTATGCACGCTGCGGGTACATAGAGAGACAGAATGCAGTTTAAGTGTTATATGGCCATCTTAGGCACTAGTATGGTGTTGATCTGTTACCCGTGTTGCCATATGCCTAGGGGGAACTCGAGTCTGTTGTGGAGAATGACCAGTGCAAGATCTATTGGAATTTCTCATTCTCCACACTCAAAGTATCAGTACTACCAACCCTGATATTGTCCTCCAACATCTGAAGCCCAAGATCATTTACGTGATTGAATTCTCGTCACCATCCGATGGTAATATCATGGCAAAGGACGAAGAAAAACGGGTAAAATATCAAGCACTTCTTTTCGAGCTGAGGAGGATGTACCAAGGCTACAAAATCCATCTTTTAGTTCTCATAATCGGCTGTCTTGGAGGTATGGAACCTTCATTTCTTAGCCAACTCAACAAGATTCCGGCTTGCCAGCGTCAGGCTCATTCCATCGCGAAACGGATGTAAAAGGCTGTTCTTCTGGGATCACTTCATCTGATCCGTCAACACTGTTGCTCATAGCATTCTACCATGATTGGTAGCTCTAAAAAAGTATCCAGACGTGAAACCTTCATCGCCAACTGTCCCGTCTGCCGCGTAAGGTCTTCCACGGCTAGAGACCTGACTCCAAGGAACAGTATTTCACGATGTTATCTCGCGTAAATTTCCCGCTCCTGCTTACCTTCTAGGACAGAAGGAGCAAAAGTGGATGACGTACACATTCCAGCTGCGTCGGGATTGGTTGCTTTGAGGAACCATGATCGAAGCTTTCGGAGCCTACAACTTCTCAAATAATTAAGTAATTTCCTACCGAAGGGGTTCTCGCGTTGGCGTTGCGGTAGGGCTTGAGCTTTCCTGTCATAACTTTAACGGCTATGTTGGCTGTAGCATTGCTACTGATAGAATTTTCCATGTCAGATAGACAGAAACGCTTGTGACTTCCCAAGGATTTTTCGGGCGCCTCTGGAGCCACCACTGGGGGCCATAGCATGCTGGACAGTAGTGATGGCGAGCTGAGACATGGTCAGGCAGATCTCACTGATGAAACAGCTGGTCAGCAAGAACAGCTGCGACAAACGGTAAACAGTGGAACATCAACTGTGCCTGTTGAGGATGCTTTCGCTAGCGTTAGCAATTTGCAGCCAACTACCACAAACGACATACCGTGGGAGAGCATCTAGTGAAATATCACGATGAAAGTGGAATTCACTCGTCTCTATTTTTAAATTGCGAAGTTTAAAACCGAAAGCGAAATTTAGCCGAATTCAGAAATAATCTGAGCCTTGTAGTGAAGGCAGTCGTTAGGCTTTTCTTAACTATCGTATCCTGAATACCCTTAGATTCGTGAATACCCAAGTATTTATATGACTCGCCCTCAGCCATTGCCTCAATGTCACTCTCGAAATCTTTCTCCAGCTCTGCAATTCCTAAATATCCTCTAGTTAAATGCACTGTTCTGCATTTATCTAGTCCAAACTCCATGTGTATTTCATGGGAAAACTGCTTTGTGATGGCGATCACTTGCTGCAGTTTCTGATATAAACTAGCGTATAGCTTCAGGTCACCCACGTATAGAAGATAGGTCACTTGATGACCATCCACATTATCATGTACTCCTCATTATCATGTACTCTGATGTATTCTGCTCATTTATTCTTGTGACTAACTCTGGGTACTTAAGTAAGAAGAGTCGATTGTGTTCTCACTTTTCTCTGCCACGAAATAAAGGCATATCACATCTTTGTTGATTTGGTATGTCCATTTTAATTGCCTTCTTGGTTGCTGAACCTCTGATTCTGTCTCTGGTTGAATTAGACCATATGCCTCTGGAGCATATGGTGGTACTGGATCATCATTAGGTTGCGCAAGAACATCAATTGCCGCTGCTTGATCTCTCGGTGCAGCTTTCTTTAGTTGATGTTCATCATCGACGTTTTTCCACGCCAAATCAACCTGTTGTTTAACCTCCATTGCTCGGTCTTCTGAGATGTGCAGATTAGTCCTGATGTTTTGGTTTTAAACTTCGCAATTTAAAAATAGAGACGCGTGAATTCCGCTTTCATCGGGATATCTCACCTGATCCTCTCCCACGTTATGTTCCACTGTTTAACGTTTGTCGCAGCTGTTCTTGCTGACCAGCTGTTTCATCAGTGAGATTTGCCTGACCATGTCTCAGCTCACCATCACTACTGTCCAGCATGCTATGGCCCCCAGTGGTGGCTCCAGAGGTGCCCGAAAAATCCTTGGGAAGTCACAAGCGTTTCTGTCTATCTGACATGGGAAACTCTATCAGTAGCAATGCTACAGCCAACATAGCCGTCAAAGTTATGACAGGAAAGCTCAAACCCTACCACGACGCGAACGCGAGAACACCTTCGGTAGGAAATTAATTAATTATTTGAGAAGTTGTAGGCTTCGAAAGCTACGATCATGGTTCCTTAAAGCAACCAATCCCGACGCAGCTGGAATGTGTACGTCATCCACTTTTGCTCCTTCTGTCCTAGACGGTAAGCAAGAGCGGGAAATTTACGCGAGATAACATCGTGAAATACTGTTCCTTGGATTCAGGTCTCTAGCCGTGGAAGACCTTACGCGGCAGACGGGACAGTTGGCGATGAAGGTTTCACTTCTGGATACTTTTTTAGAGCTACCAATCATGGTAGAATGTTATGAGCAACAGTGTTGACGGATCAGATGAAGTGATCCCAGAAGAACAGCCTTTTACATCCGTTTCGCGATGGAATGAGCCTGACGCTGGCAAGCCGGAATCTTGTTGAGTTGGCTAAGAAATGAAGCTTCCATACCTCCAAGACAGCTGATTATGAGGACTACAAGATGGATTTTGTAGCCTTGGTACAGACTCCTCAGCTCGAAAAGAAGTGCTTGATATTTTACCCATTTTTCTGGCTCTTGCTTCCACGCTCGGCAGTTGATATCGTTTACAGATACATTCATTGTGCGCTCGCGGTAAACTAAGGTGCCTATAACGCCGTCTTGACAGGCAAAAAGAAATCCCTCAGTCTACGATCTCAATCCAGCAGACTTAGATACATTTTGGACAGACCCATCGAGTGCTCTTCTATACGTATTATGCCGTAGAATTTACCATGAAGGGGCTTGTCAGCATGTTCTCTTAGTAGAAGTGTATGTTCTGCTTCCCGTACATGACTTTTGAGCACCAAAGGTGTTAGTGATGCTAGGCTATGTGTAGTGTCGCTGGAATCAAATAGGAGGCCAAGCTCCTCTGCGGTTCTATCTGCGGAACGGTATAGAAACGCCGCAGCATTGACGACTTCATGTTGATGTGCGAGTCGCAGAAGAGAATCTGCACTATTTAGAACTGAGCAGGCTGTAGCCAGAACCGTTCTTCGGTGAAGACACTTCAAGCTTAGCAAGCCTTTATCTCGAGGGAGGTATCTTCGAGGTACGGAAGATTTTGGATGAATACTTCGATGAATTGTCATCATATTGCGTGTGCGTTGGTCAAGTTGCTTCAACTCATCGTCCCAAATTTTTCTGAGAATTTGGTGATACCTTTTTGCGAAGGCCGTTTTTAACACACACGTTTTTGGTTTCCGCTTGTGATATTCCAAGATATGTATATGTTTCTCCATTACCAAGGTTTTAAATGGTATTTCCGCCTATGAGTTTGACATCCTGATCGTCACGCGATGATGTAGTTTATAGTAGTTCTTGGTGTAGGTGGACGCAGGCACACTTGTTCCTTCCGAAGCTCATGACAATCGGTTTAGAGTATCTACGTACTGCCACTACGTACTGCAAAGAGTTTAATATCGTCAATGTATAAAAGGTGGTTGAACTTACATTCTCTTCTGTTCGGCGGGCCACACAGGTATCCAGAGCGTTTGCCTCGGAGCACAATAGTGCTCTTAGGCAAAAGTTACGAAAGAGTGATATATCTGAAGCGTCTTCAGCATAGGTCCAAATTCACGTGAATTTAATACCTTCCATCATAAATGATGGAAATGTAAAATTCGAAATTTCAATTTAAATAAAAAAATGTGTGCTCCTAATCTGAAGTGTTGCTGAATTTAGGATAAGGAAGTTTTGATTACAAAAAGTCTAGTTCCGAGAAAATAGTCATGAGGAAGTTGACCATGTCAGGGTTCAGTGACACTAATCATGACTTCTGAGATATTGATCTGCTGAAAATGAGAAGAAAGTTTGATTAATAAAAAAGTTATCTGCTCTAAAATAAACTGAAAACTTTTTTCCGTTACATGAAGTAATAATTATTGAATATACGGAAAAAAGTTTGGTCCAAAAAAGTTATCTACTTTTGAGGAAATGCGTGTTGAATTTGACAGTTTTACATCGGGACAAACGATTCTACACTTTTAGGCGATACAAAATAATACAGTTTTCATATGATTATACTATTGTGTTAAAAATAAGCTTTTTTCTATCAATTTTAATGCTAAACAATGAAATAAAATTTCTATTATAAAAAGCCACATTGTGGTGAAAAAATGATATTTTTTAATTTTTCAAACAATTTTTTATATGTTGAAACATATATACATTATTTCAGTTCTTTACCTAAATCGAATTGCGCTATTACTTTTTCCGTATGTGGCGTTTTCAGAAAATTGTTCAAACAAAAATTGCTCTAAACAATTTAAAAATTAATTTCGTATCTTGAAGAATCAACTTTTAGTTTTTGCTCTATTTGTTTTCCAATAATTTATTTCAAAATAATTTTTTTGAAAAATTGAAAAAATGGCAATTTTTCACTTTTGACCCTTCTATTTGTCTCGTGACATGTTTCTGATGTTTCACCAATACATTTGATGTTAATTAGAGCCTAAAAAACAATATAAAAAAAAAACATTTTTATGGAAATTACATGGTTTTGACACAGGACGATTTTTAACGTTTCTTTTCTCACAAAGTATAAACTTTTTACAAGATTTTTTATTGATCTATCTAATGCTCCATAAACTCGTGAATGTAGATGAAACCATAGTATATAAGGTGGATACCAGTTTGAACTGAATAATGGGACAAAGTGACTGGATTTAAAGCAAAAGTCCTGCAGTATTACTTTATGCGTAGCAATATAAAAAACGAGTCTTATCATCATTCTTTTAAGAGCTTCTTCAGTAATTTTTATACTGTAAAATTTAAAACCATGCTTTTGGCATGACGATGAAAATTTTGTCCGCTGACAGATTATCATTTTTTTAGGTATTTAATTGCTTTCACTATTCAATCACTGGTTCTTTTGATTCATCCAACTCTGCAAG
The DNA here is from genome assembly GCA_932066315.1 of Andricus coriarius. Taxonomy (NCBI): domain Eukaryota; kingdom Metazoa; phylum Arthropoda; class Insecta; order Hymenoptera; family Cynipidae; genus Andricus; species Andricus coriarius. Next base: position 5,775 of record CAKNWT010196507.1, read on the forward strand.
ACCGACTTAGTTTTTTTTATGAAATGGAAATAACTTAGGATGAGAAAATGGTATGGTTTGATTCTTTGGTTTTTTATGAATTGGAACAATTTCTTTAAACACATTTGCAGCAAGAAGTAAAAGGTCTTTTTATTAGAAACCGTGAAAGCTGTGGTATTTCTTGCCCCCATAGTGAAGCCTTAGCTATTTTCTAAATTTAATCTATTTTGGACTTGGATTAAGTTTAATTTTTATCATAAGTTGATGGAATGATGTTTCATTTATCAATATAAAACAATTTTCATGCTGTAATTATTTCAATTGTTGCTGCGAACGTTATATTACTGCCAGCGGATCTTCCACTCTTTAGTTGACAAAACTGTTTCCAGCATAATTTTTCTTTTACAATGTAAATTTTCCAAATTTGAATTAATAGCACAATTTCTTCAATAAAATAGATTATTTGATAGTAACAAGAATCACAATGATAAAGGAATAGCAACTGCAAAGTTGCTATTGCCCCGCCCCGCGTCAATCCCTGCTCTACCCTACATACATACAGGCAGGCAAAAACCGACAGAATTGTATGAGTTTCGGAATCTGCGAGTGTCGACACGTAAAGATCCGTTCAAAACTAGAGATCGAAAAATTGTACGATTCCATTACACTTTCATGGATGAGAATGTAACATTTGTTAGTAATTTCGGAAAGATATTAAAAATTATTTCACTGTGTTTTAAAAAGATCCCAATATAGGTACAATATAGGTCTAGGCGGCGCATATGTAAGGGAAAGCGGCGCGGTGTACCCATAATATATTATTATTGGGAACAATGACTATAACGTATGTGCAAGTGGAAAGAGGTAGCGGTTTCACCCAATTTATTTATGTGATCAGTCGCATGGGTGCCTTCCGCCCCCCGCGCCCCTTAAATATTTAACCTTAAATATTTCTGCGATCAGTCACAGGGGTACGTTTACCCACGAGTAATTGGAAAGGGGTAGCGTTGTGACCTTAACTATTTCTGTGACCAGTCACAGAAGTAAATTTCTACCCCCCACGATATGTTGGGGAGGGGTAGAGGTGTAACCTTTTTCCAGTTAATTTATTTGAATGGAAAGGAAGAGAAATCATGACAGAATTATTAAAAAGGCGGTGAGGGTATAGAAAAAAATCACCATTTTCTATTAATCTGCAACTAGTATTACGAATAGCTACCATTAATTTGCTACCAAAAACATTAAATAATTTGAAAAACAAGTAAATCGATGACTCAAAAATTATTCGAGATATCGATCTAAACGTATAAGGTTAGTTTTTATCGCAAAAAATGTTATCAGAATCCACCATTGACACGTTGTTAAAATTTAAAAAAATTATTTTAACATTAGAAAATCCACATCTCGAAAACAATTTGAGGTATTGATTTGACCAGTTTCGGATTTGTTTCCCTATAAAAAAATCTTTTTGGTACACTTGGTTACGCTTAATAAAATCGATAGTAATTAAACACCTTGTATTTTCAATACAATACATAATTGAAAATAAAATACTATATTCTGTGTTTAAAAAAATAATTAATTCAGTTGTTTATAGATTGAAAAACAGTCTAATTGAATATATATAAAATCTAATATATATATATATATATATATATATATATATATATATCTCGTTTGAGGCTGAATTGGAGTTATCTTCGATTGTACAAATATAAAAGTTGTTTATCTGTGCCATTTAATTAGCTGTAAAAATATCTTTATTGTGACACTGCGTGTCCAGATTCTAAACTTAAACGACCCTGGGTACTGTCTACTAAATCAACTTTACGAGCTTGTCTCACTTTTTACAACCTGTTGTATTTACTCGACACGAGTTCGGGCGCTTTTTTAACTTTCCTATGTCCCGGATAAATGGGCCATAAAGATTACTGCGATTAATTATCGGACGTTTCAGATCTTGATGTTCACAGACACACAAGCAAGTTTATTCCACACCCGACCGAAAACCCCACTTTTTGCCCCTGATAATCGGGGCGAATGTAGCATATTTTTCCCGAAAATGAGTGTTGCGGGGCAAAAGTTAAATTAGCGGGGCAAAAGTAAAATTAGCGGGGCAAAAGTAAAATTTAGCGGGGCAAAAGTAATTTTTTCCAAAAGTTAACCAAAAATTGAAAATTTTCAAAAATTTTAAAAATTTCAAAAAATTCAAAATTTTCAAATATTTCGAAAAATTCAAAGTTCAAAATTTTCCACAAATTTCAAAATTTTCAAAAATGTAAAAAAATTTCGAAATTTTTTGTTAACTTTGAAAAAATCTCTTAAGAATGCGAAGTTGTTTCGACCCAGCTTTTCAAGACCAAAAAGTAACCTTTCAGTCGAGAGTGGAATAAAATACTATATGCAACACGGGGCAAAAGTATATTTCTCCCTTGGGTGATTATACTGCCCTCACGAGAATATTTTTCTCTCGAGTGCTTACTTCCCTCGCTTAGCACGTTGTGTTTGAAGACTTAAAAAGTTTGGCTAAACTGGATCCAAAATCTTCTAACGCAAAAAGTTTCTATATCGTTTGGACATTAAAGATCAGCGGATTTTAAAATTCTTAGCTGCTCCCTTTCGCGAGTAATGCGCATTTTTACATTTTTACATAACAACCTGTACTACAAAGCCAGCGTAATCGAGTCCATTAAGTAGAACGCTTTTTTATGTTTATCGTTTTTAAAAAATATATCGAAAATTGGGCCCAGGACCAACAACGAGGACGTAGTGGCTGAATGGTGTCATTTTGTATTTTTTTTTGTTTTTAACTTTTTTTTACATTTTTTGTATTTCTTATATATTATATATTGAATGGTATATATTTACTTTCTTTTACGTGAGTAAGAATAACGTGAATTTTTAGAGTTTCGGAAAGTTTATCGATGCTTTTCAGAGCTTTATCTAATTCATTGATTTAAGCAACAGGTAAAAATCCAACTTTTCCAGAGGTAAAACAACAATGAACAATTTCATTCATTGATTTATAAGCAGTAACATAGGGTATAATTTTGAAAATTCCTACCACTTGATATATTTCCGGATCTATTAGTTTGTCAGCTTCTTTCAACAGCGTTCTACACGCGACATAGAAAACACTTATTTAAATCTATCCATACTATTAAATATATAATTTCTTATGTATACCATTCAATATATACTATATAAAAAATACAAAAAATGTCAAAAAGAAAGAAAAAAAATACAAAATGGGACCATTCAGCCACTACGTCGTCGTCGTTGGTCCTGGGCTTGGCTAAAAGTGGTAACTAAATTTTTCAAATGTAAAAAATAAGCAACACAAACTTATTTTCGATATATTTTGGAAAAACAGTAAACTTAAAAAAGCGTTGTACTCAATAAAATCGATTACGCAAGCTTTGTAGTACAGGTTGTTATGTAAAAATCTAAAAATGTGCATAACTCGCGAAAGGCTTGCAGCTAGGATTTTAAATTCAGCTGATTTTTAATATCCAAACGATAGAGAAACTTTTTGCGTTAGCAGATTTTGGATCCATTTTAGTCAAACTTTTTCAGTCTTCAAGCACATCGTGTTCGCTCGGGTAGTAAACGCACCCTCTGGAACAATATTCTCGTTCAGGCAGTAAACTCACTCGCGGGAAAAATCTTCTACTTTTGCACTTGTTGCATAATGTACTATTAAAGGATGGGTGTGATATTTTATACGAGGGTGGGTTACCAAAGGATTTCCTATATAGTTCTTTTTAATTAAATAAGCAGGTTCTACAAGATCAATCATCCCCTTTATCATCATAGCTGATAAATATTTGGTCTATTTTCTGCATTTTTGAATATAGAAAATTTTGGTACTGCCGAAATTAGTTTCTTTGAAAGATCACAGTTATTTTTCTTCTTTTTTAATTTTTCTGTGTGTGGGAACAGGACAATGTATCCAAGATTTTTTTTCTCTTCTACAAAAGGTATTTGATTTAAAACAAAAGCTTTAGAACAAAAAATCTGCCCGCTACGCGGGTACATTCTCAACGCGTGTTGTGCGTGCGGCTCGCTTCGCTCGCGAGTTTGAGCGCGCCTAGGGCGCGCGAATGTTGGTTCTCGCGCTTCGCGCTCGATTATATATTTCTCTCGCGCTTCGCGCTAGATTATAAATTTGTCGCGCGCTTTTAAAATTAAAGATCAAGGCATCGACAACTGTAATTTATTGATTGTGAATTCTCTTTTGTTAAAGCTCCTTCGACTTTAAAGAAGACATTTTCATCACGTATCTAGTGCTTCGCACTCGATTTTATCCAAAATGCGAACTTTACTACACATGCAACACTATTATATCGAATGTAGATTGCATTTATCATCGCCTGAAACTTGACATTTACCTTCACCGTGCGCATGCCATTCGTCAATCAAAGTTTCTATTAGATGGGAGTTCCTCTGCTCCCATCTACCCATTCCTGGCTTTCCT
>CAKNWT010196517.1:0-14509 GCA_932066315.1 Andricus coriarius
AAGGAGAATCTAAATCTGTGAAAAAAATTGAGCTTCCCATTTAAAATTACAAAGTTACCCCCCCTGCCTCTTGGGGGCGGGGTCAATTTGTTAAAAGTCGCTAAAGGCACTAATCCCAACGAAAACTTCTTGCGACCTGACGTCTGCAAACTTTCAACATATTTAATTAAACATATCGGAATTTATTGATACTGAATAGGATTTAGATTTTTTAACTATATTTCAAATCTATAACTTACCTTTTTACGTTGTGCACAATGGTAATAGATTGTTATACTGCAAAAAGCATCAGCCAAAATTGGTGTATATTTTACATACAATGTAAAAGACGGTGGTATTAAAATATTCAATAATGTACAGCAAAGAAACACTTTATGAACTTCTCTTGTCAATTACATTCATTGAAAAGAAATGTAAACATACTGCAATAAAATAATTAAGACTTTAGTTATTATTAAAATTTTATGTTATAAAGTCAGTCGCCCTCAAGTACCACAACAGATATTTCGTATCTACGGTGCAGCGTACGTCACAGAGTAGAGATTCTCGGACGCGCCTGCCACCACTCCCGCTCTCCAGGAGAATTAGAGGTGGAAGCGGAACATGTGGCCCCAAAGGGAATTTCCCCAAGTTGGGCATGTCTGATCTACAGCATCTGTTTTGGTAGAAAAATTTTGAATGTTTTTTACAATTGTTAACATCACTACAAAAAATCGGCTGTAATGACTTGCTCCAAGATCTTTTTCACTCCGGAATCTTATAATGAGTCGATTCATTAAGATGGCTATACATATTTATATAACTGAAGAGGCCCTTCGTCGAAGGGTGAAACGTTGAGGTTTTATTTAATAAAATTTTTAACCAGTATGCCGAAAAATAATAACATTTTCTAATTAATTTTATCACCTGACCGACATCAATTAACATCATCTAATAACCTCTTTTTACTCAAACAACATATATATGTATACCTTTCTGTTATACTACACTAAAAATCTGTATACACTATAATTTCTACCACAGACTCACAGGTTACAGGGACTAAATTGTTTTGCGTTTTACCCTACCCGCTAATTTTCAGTAATTCATAACTTCTACTACAGTTGTCCCATTTAACTTTTGTATGAGGTTTTTGAAAATTGTTTTTTTTTTATGAAGATGACAATAACTAAAAACCATGTTGTGTACAACAATTAATTTTACCTTGATATTTTAATTTTAAAAGTTTTTTTTAGTTTAATCTTAAAATGAGACCCTTTTTCCTTAAAATAATGTTGAAAGAAAGCTTGATTCTTCCCTTCACAATGATCCTAGGCTGGAAATGGGATGTGAGAAAGTAGTACTAGAGTCTGTAGCACGCCTCGATACACGTTTTTCCTCTATCCGCCAAGCGTATTGCGCATGTGCCAGTTCTACTCTTAGGTCTCAGAGAATTATTGGCGGTTCGTTTGAAAGAATGTTGACGTATCAAACGTTATTCGCACATTACTTGACTATTTTTTTAATACACCATGAAATAACATATCTTAAAATAAAATATAAAAGATGTGTACCTATTACTACGGATTTATAGGTTATATTTTGAAAAGCGAAGTTATTTCAAATAAAATAATTAACAACGATTTAAGAACGTAACGATTTACTTAAATTCATCAATTATTTACAGTATCTGAACTGTTTATTTTACTATGAGTATGAAATGTACGGGACTTTTTGGAAATATTGGAATTTGAACATTATTCAACTGTATTACGAACGGACACACATTTTAAACTTTATTCAACTAAATCTGACTTGACAGTTTTTTCTCTAATTGGTATCCTATGCTACTTTTTATTGAATAATTATATAATTTTGATACATATCTTTTAATGTTTAATAAATTTCTTTTTTCTTAAACAATTTTGATTTGCTTAAAAGCAGTTTTTTTTCGAAAACTTTAAGAAAAGGAAATGAAATAAAATACATATAATTATTTTTCTGACTAAATAGTGTATAGAAATAATATATTAACCATTTTTTAATTGTTTAAACAAATATAGTTTGTTTAAACAATTATTTTTCCAACAATATTTTTAAATCGTGTATTCTGAATTAAACATAATATTGAATGATTTCGAGGAGCATTAAATTCTATTTAAAACGTGACATTGTTTAAACAATATTAATTCGTTCAAAAATATGAGGAAAGCAATAAAAAATACACTTTTAGAATTTAAATTTTATTATGAATTATGATTTATTAAATGATGCGCCGAAAAAGATGTAAACCATCCATACTCAATTTGAAGGAAATTTGAAGAAGAAAAACAATAATTAATTATATAAACAATAACATAAAGTTCTTAGCAGAATTTATTACTCCTCGAAATCATTCAATATTATGTTTAATTCAGAAAATACGATTTTAAAAGTATTGTTGGAAAAGTAATTGTTTAAACAAATTATATTTGTTTGAACAATTAAAAAATGGATAATATATTATTTCTATACACTATACAGTCAGAAAAATAATTATATGTATTTTATTTCATTTCATTTTTTTAAAGTTTTCGAAAAAAAACTGCTTAAGCAAATCAAAATTGTACAAACAAACGGAAATTTATTAAACATTAAAAGATATGTATCAAAATTATATAATTATTCAACAAAAAGTAGCATAGGATACCAATTTGAGAAAAAACTGGACATCTCTGGGTCAATTTTTAGAAATGATGAGAATAAACAATAAGTAATTGTTTAAATAATTACACAATATTTACAAAAATGTACTCCAAACAATGACAAAATATTACATTTCAATCAGAAAATACGATTATTTTTTACATTTTTTGTGAATAAATAATTGTTTAAATAAGTTACATTTGTTTAAGTAATTAAAAATTGTTTAACGAGTCATGGTAAAGATTTAAATTGTCCAATAGTAATTATTTGTATGAAAAAGACTACGGAAATTGCTAAAAAGTAACAATAATACGTAAAAATGTAGTTTTTTGATTTTTGGGTCATATTTGGGGCGCTGTCGGGGGGTATGGGTGGGTTAAGAATGAAAGTTATTAGTATGGTTTCATTTCATAGGTACTCCTCTACAATCTCTAAAAAACGTAGCACGTTTCGATCAAACCCTGATGTATGAGTTCAATGTGTCGAAAATCCAAAGTTTCCCCATGTTTATTAAATCAGATGCACTAGGGGGCCGTTGTTTTTTATGCACTTTCACGTGGGACCTTAAATGACGCTTGCAGTTAAAATTCTGATTACAATGATCACATGTGAAATTGGAAGCTAATCTCGGGTAAATTTCATTACAATGCTGGGCCTGGTATCGTTCGACGTGGTCCTTTATAGTGTACTTTTTTCCAAAACACTTATCACAAAACATACACGTAATTTTTGTTAGTGTTTTCATATACAAATGTTCCAAGTCCTTCGGATGTTTCCTTTTAATATGTAATTTCAAATTATCACTCCTCGCGAAAGTATTGTTACACACGGAACAAATTACTGTAGGCATTTCACTGGTAATCGGAAAGAACCACTAATGTTGTCACAATTCACTTTCGTTTAGTAACTAAATCGTTACGTTTTTAAATCGTGCTTGATACGTCAACATTCTTTCAAACGAACGAGAGTAGAACTTGCACATGCGCATTACGCTTGGCATATAGAGGACTGGCACATGCGCAATACACTTGGCGGATAGAGGAAAAACTGGTATCTGGGCGCGCTACAGACTCTAGTGGAAGTAGTTGCCGTACAAGAGGGACTTAATCACACGGATACCATGCGCCGCATAGTGGACTGGATCCGGAAATCACTGTTCATAACCTACTACAGCCGATAATTCGTAACCGATTTCGATCATTATTTTTAGGAAATGCTCAGCATTGAATGCTTCAGAACATCACTAAGCCCGATTTTTAATGTCATTCTGTTGACAGAATAAAGGTACACATACGTCACGAGCATAAATATTTATTTTAGGATTCAACCGAAGACTTAAAAAAAAGCTTAAATCTCCCACAGGAGCAATGTATAGAATAAAAAATGACCATAAATTAACAATGATTATTGTTATAAACATTTTAATAAACTAATTGTACATTTTTAGATTTTGTCTAGCTCACGGGTTTTTTCTTATCAAACTGCTTTAAAATCAATTAAAAATTATGATTTGTATACACAGAACAATGTGAAAGATAATTTTGTTATTTTTAATAACAATATTATAAACAAAATATTAAATATAGAATTTTTAACGAAAACAGTTCTTTTTCTATGTAATTTTCCATCAAGATTTCTATTAAATTTTTTGTTCAGAGAAAAACAATAATGGTAAATTCGAAAAAATGGGTAAAAAATGTATTATTTGTTTATAATATTGTTATGAACAATAAGAATATTTAACTTTCACCTTTTTTACAGGATTTTGCTAAGAAAAAAATTCGTGAGATCGACAAAAGACAAAAATATACAATTTGTTTATTTAAATGTTTATAATAATAATCATTGTTAATTTATGGTTATTTTTATTCTCAACATTACTCCTGTGGAAGATGCAAGTAATTTTATTCAAAAAAAGTTCTTCTGCTGTTGAACGCCGCATCCAAGTAATTGTTTATACAATTTGTTTGTAACAATTAAGTTGAATCGTAAACTAAATATTTATATTCCTGAAGTATGCTTGTCTTCATTCTGATGCATAACAATTTAATTTCGCTTTTTGTTAAGAGAAAAAAATAATATTGGTAAAAGTCTTGTTTTGACGTTATGTTTGTTTATATAATTAAGCCTACAGAATGGAGTTCAAAAATCAGGCCTAGTGACGTTCTGAAGCATTCAATGCTGAGCATTTATAAAAAACAAAAATTGAAATCGGTTAAGAATTGTCGGCTATAGTAAATTATGAACAGTAAATTCCCGCGATCCAGCCCTCTGTGACGCGTGGTACCCGTGCGTTTAAGGCTCCTAAAACGACTCGGGTTTTCGCCAGATCCATAATACGTCTACAAAAATGCATTGTTTAATGTAATATTTTAACTATATTTTAAAGGCAATTAATTTTATTGGAGGGAACATAGCGATTATTTCGAAAAATGTGCTTTTGTTTGTTTTTGTAATTGAAAATTGAGTATTTTTTGTACCTGTAAAAGGCAACGCGCTAGCTAAAAGTGTATGTCGGACTGCAGTCACCCGGTATAGTTTCAAGTTGCATATAATCTGCAAGTAGCGCGTCTTCGTCGCTTAGACTAATATATAATAAAATAATATAATAATAAAAATAAAGAATAATAACATATAATGATAATTATGCTGGTAATTAAGTTTTTTTCGTAACTTACCATCAAGATTGAGTGCAGTGTTTAAAATAATAAATTAATAAGTAATAATAAACTGACAAAAAAGATGGTTATCAAATATTTTTCAAACGTTTCTAAACAATTTGGGTACGTTCATTTAAAAAAAATGTTCCTTTATAAGGATGTATCGGGTAGAAGCTGTGACCTGAAAATTTAATTACCTCATTTTACTCCATAAATACTACGATAGTGCACAAGGATTACACGTTTTGGTCGTGGGGTGACGAGGAATACCTAGTCCTTCCCATTAAACGAGGTATCTTCCAAGATGATTAATTTAGCGCACTATGGTTTTGTTAAGCATTGAACCCACTAAGTTGGACACTCAACAACACGTCCTATTATGAGTTCAAAATTGAGGCGGGAGTGGCTTAGTCTCAACTCACTCACCTCTTGTACATGGACTACATAAAGGTTTATGCAAGCTCAGAGTCGAAACTGAAAATCCCACTCAACATCTTGCTGCAGTTCTCCTATGAAATGAGAATCCCTCTGGGATTGGACAAATGCAGAAAGCTGCATTTATCCTGTGGAGAGATAAATAATCCAGTGATTCTAGACGACCGCGCTCTGATTGAGGCGATGACTGATAAAGAATCGTACAGGTACTTTCTCATATTGCAGGAAAGTTCGTGAGACTGTTTTTTCGGGTCGCCATAGTCTGGTTCTGGCGTCCGGCCTAAGTGCAAAGAATATCACTATGGCAATTAACGCCTATGCCATTCCTCCTAACATACTCCTTTGTTTTGGTCTCCTGGTCCATGCCTGACCTCGAGAGGCTGAACAGAATCATCCGCGCGAAAATTTCTGATCACCGAATGCACTATAAGAGGACAGCTGCAGAGAGAATAGTTCTACCACGCAAGCTTGGGGGAAGAGGGGTCATGGATGTTCGTCGATTGTGTGAGTCTAAGGTGACGCAATTGCGCGAATATTTCCAAAACAGGACTAACATCTCACTCTACGACTACATCTGTATAGTTGACCTGTATACCCCCTTTAAACTTGCAGCTGTTGATTTCCAAAACATTGGACATCTCAACGCCGAACAGCTAGCTGCTCAATGTCGGGGTAAACAGCTGCACAAACCACACCACCTAACATAAGTTCTTCCTTGCGTGGATAGTGTTGCGTCAACCCTCTGGTTAAGGTGGGGAGAACTCTTTCCGAAGACGGAAGAATTTGTCATTGCCATTCGGGATAGGTTAATCAATACGAGAAATTAACAAAAACACATCCTCAGTATGTCGGCAGTGATTGACAGATGCCGCCTTTGTAGAGATCCCAATGAGAAGATCGAGCACACCATTGAGGGTTGTACGATGCTTGCCTCGCAAGAATACACGCGCAGACGTAATGATGTTGCTGGGATCATTCACAAACGAATTGCCCAGAACACTGGCTTACTAGTGAGATTTGAGCCTTACTACAAATATAGACCATTTAAAGTACTAGAGGACGCACACCATCTCCTTTACTGGGGCACGACTATACTGACTGATCACCTAGTCCGGCACAATCGGCCAGATGTACTCTGGTTGCATAAATATCCTCAACATGTGAGAATGATAGACATAAGCGTCCCTCTGAACAATAACATTAGGCTCCGGTGGACTGAGAAGATCCAGAAATATTCGGAGCTGGAGCAGCAGATCCTGACCTTGTGGAGGGTGAAGAAAACGTCGCCATCCACCCAGTCGCTACATCTAATTCAGAAGGCAGTATTGTTGAACATGTGCCGCATCTTCCAGAGCATTGAACCCATTGAGTAAAACACTGAATAGCATGTCACATGGATTCCGAATAAATGATAATGAGGATGGTCAGCAAGTCACCCATCTTCTATACATGGATGACCTGAAGCTATATGCTAGTTCAGACCAGAAACTGCAGCAAGTTATCGATGTCACAAAGCAGTTTTTCAATTATATTCACCTGGAGTTCGGACTACATAAATGCAAAACGGTGCATTTACCCAGAGGATAATTAGGGACCATAGAGCTAGAAAACGATTTTGAGAATGACATAGAGGCTATGGTTGAGGGCGGGTCATATAAATACCTGGGTATTCCAGCAATTTATAAATGCCTGCAACCATCATTGCAGATAAGGTATATTCTTACTGCGACGAGAATGACATCGTTACAGAAGAAAAAAACGATGTTGTACAAACTCGCGGGGCTGTGAAGATCTAGTGACCATAGACGCTGTTGCCATGACGCAAGCTCGTAAACATCAAAGAAACTTGCACATGGCGTACATTGACTACAAGCAAGCGTTTCCTTGTGTACCACATGACTATTTGCTCGAAGTCTTAAAAATATACAAAATTTCTTCAAGCATCATCGACTTTCCAAGTCGTGCGATGATGCTTTGGGGTACAAGAGCAAAGTATTTTGATCATGGACAACAAAGAATAATTAGAATAACACGCATTACGACGGGTATCTTTCAATGAGACTTCTTTAGTGCACTGTGTTTCTGTTTAGCTTCGAACCCATTGAGCCCCATTGAGCAGCAACAATGATATCCACATGGGGTTCGCACTAGATAAATGCAGAACAGTGCATTTAAGCAAAGGAGAATTAGGGAACTCAGAGCTAGAGAAAGATTTCGAGAATGACGTCGAGGCAATATGTGACGGCGAGTCATATAAATACCTGGATATTCTCGAATCTAAGGGTATTCAGCATAAAAGACTCAGACTGATTCTGAAGAGTTCTCTTAACTCGGCAAACAAGATTAGGGCAATCAACACTAATGCCATTTAAAAAATAAGTAAATCAAAAAATTGCACCCGGGGCAAAAAACAAATTTTTTGCTATTTTCCCTCTTTAAAAAAAAAAAAAAAAAAAAAAAAAAAAAAAAAAAAAAAAAAAAAAATAAGAAGCTGTCAAGCAAGTCAGTCAGTGTCTTCAGTGTATTAAAGAATGAGGTATCTATATAAGCGTAGTCGCCATCTTAAAAACGTAATTTACATGTAAAAAACTAGGGACGTAAATTACGCCGGTAATTTACATGTAAAAACAACTTAAATTACCTAAGGTATATTACGTAAGCAACCCTGGACGACATAGAGGGGATAGGGGCATTGTAGATTTCAGGAAACTGTGTAAGTCACAAGTTATACTATTGCATATTGGTGCAGAAACCATAGAGGAATTAGAAGCGCAGTGGAGACAAAAAGCCATCCACGGCGAGCACCCCAAAACATTAGATCAGTATGAAGTAGATAGCAAGGCATCTAATATTTGGCTGAAAAAAGGCATCCTGCTTCCAGAAACGAAAGGTTCCTCATTGCGATGCAGGAGAGGCTTGTCAGCACCAGAAATTATCGCAAACACGTCTCAGATCAAGACGTGGTTGACCAGCGCCGATTATGTGGAGATAATAACGAATCCATCGAGGACATAATTGCTGGTTGTCGCGTAATGGCTCAAAGTGAATATACGCACAGACATAATGATGTAGCAGGCATTATATGAGAAAAAAAGGTGGAAGAGTCTGCATCATCAATATTTCTTGTCCACTTAACCGAAATTTGCAGGCAGCCTATAAAACCAAGGTCCATAAGTACAGCGAGCTAAGGCATGAAGTAAAGACATATATGTATATATAATATGGAGGAATGTGAAACCTGCATCTATTCATCCTATTGTGATTTCAGCTGCATGTAATGTGCACGCATGTAAGATGCACTGAATATATTGAACATTTAGAAGTCAGTAGGGTACTGGCAGCAGCTCAGAAGGCTGTTTTACTAAACACCTGTCGCATTATAAGAAACTTTCTAGATCATCAGGAAGCAAGCGACTAAAAACCTGTGGAGTGGCAGATGGTGGCTCTAATAAAGGGTCCAGAGGCGACGGTTGTCACCCCCAACGCTCGCGGCTGTCGTGTAAGGATAACAGCGGTAAAAGACGAACTCCAAACTACACCATGCTCCTAATTTTTTATCACCTTATCGCAAAAGATTTGAAACATCGTATTAAATTACCTTACAACATCCTCATCTCATCAGTCACTTGATTTAGTCCGTGGCACGGTATGAAATAGTATGGGGGCGTCGATTAATTATATAAGATGCTAGAGACGCCCTCTGTACAGAATTCGAAGAAGTCCACTAACACTATGATTGAGTAGAGTTTCAATAAGATTTGGGACAACAAAACTTTAGGCGGGTACATTTGGCGAATTTTGCACCACATGTATGTCCTATAGACCTGCAAAATTTAACAACCAATTTTTTGAGATGTCAAGTTTGTTAAGACATTTCATCTCATCATACTGAAGGGCGAGATGACATATGAGAAATTAGTGAAATACCGTTATTTTAATAACACTATCCTACAAAAATACCCCTTTTTTTGTCTTTAGAATGTTCATGGTCATTGTTTCTATATTTTAGAGGCTGATTCCGAAACCGGCAATGAAAATCTCCCATCAAGTCAAGTTTTTGAGAAAAACGGGGTTAAAGGGTCGAAACAACTTGTTATTGGCCATATTTGAGTGACTGTAAAAGATGAACGAGAGCTTATAATTTTCATTCGATTTCCAACTTTTTTTTCAATCGAAAACTTTTATAATTACCAAAACACGTATAAAATTCTTCTCTTCTGTAAAATTCCATAAAAAATTGTATATGTGTCTAGGAAATTTAATTAATTTTCGATCTAAAAAAAGTTCAAAATGGGATGAAAATTATAGGCTTCAGAGTGGGTTATCCATAGGTGCTGATCTTGGGCACCAACTCAGCCAACGGAGGACACGGCTGAAGCGCGCGCGCTACTTGAAAAGCGGTTTACAGCGGTTCTACTTTCAAGTCTCATACAAAGTCATTATCGAAGGTTGAAATCGAAGGATCAAGCTTTAATTCAAGCCCGCGTAGAATGTTCTACCACGTCTCGTTCATCTTTTACACAGATATAATTTTTATTGCTGTCTTCGGAATCAGCGTCGAAAAATCGATCAAAAGCGACCAGAAACATTTTGGAGACAAAATCATGTAGGACAGTGTAATAGTAGCTAATGACGTTCCAGTATAATAGGTTCATGAAATATGGAGGGATTACAGTCATAAATAATGCTCATTAATGACTTTCATATATGTCATAAATGTAAAAACTCGAAAGTTTAAGTTAATGTACAAGGGTGCGGAATTCAAGCAAATATGCGCAGCCTTATGCTTATGCGCTATAAAAAAGTGTGTGCTTACGGCTGAAGTATTTATGTTCTCTAGCGCGAAACTCTGAAGCTTGCTGGCATGGATGGTATTACTGCTGAAATGCTTAAGAGCGGTGACGAATAATTTGTTTGTGAGACTGAGTGAGTTGATGAACATATGTGCTGTTAATAAGGAAGTAATAAATGACTCCTGGGAAGTCCAATGTGGATTTATGACAGAATGATCTTATGTGGATCAGATATTTAACTTCAAACACATCATGTAAAAAAGTTTAAAAGTAGACAAACAAGTTTTTTTGCATTTATTGATCTGGAAAAAGCCTTCGATAAGGTGGATAGAACTAAACTTTAGGAAGTTCTGAACGTATATGGAATCAACGGTTGGCTTCTAGACGCAATAAAAGCAATATATGAAGGGAGTAAAGCGAGTGTGAGGGTAAATGGGCAACTGAGTGATTGGTTTGATATTAGGCAGGGTGTTGGGCAAGGATGCGTTATGCCTCTGGATTATTTAATATATACGTGGACAAATATTTAAGATTGGCTCTCTTAGATAAAGAAGGTATTGATCTGGGGCCTGTGAAGGTGCGTGGATTGACATTTGCAAATGATGAGGTCGTTTAACGTTAATCAAACAAAAGTTATTGTGTTTGAAAGAAGAGATGAGAAAACAGTACGCAACATTGCCTTGGATGAAGAGAGGATAGAACAAGTTGATAATAACGTGTATTTTGGAAGTTTATTTACTACTAACGGAAAGGTAGATGGAGAGATATCCAGGCGTATAAGCGAGGGAAGAAAGATTATCGGCAGTGTAAGAGCCGTCACCAGAAGCAAAAATGTGACGAATAAAGCTAAAATTGCAATATATAATTCTGTACTTGTACCCACTGTGCTGTATGGTAGCGAGACCTGGACATACCTAGGTAAGGATAGGAGTAAAGTAAACGCGGTTATCATGCAATTCCTACGGAATATATGCGGCAAAATGCTAAAAGCTAATGGACCATGTCAGTAATGAGTGAATTTTCAGTGAATATGGTGTAGGGGAAACACTGATTGAAAAGAGTGAAAGAAATTTATTGAGATGGTTTGGTTATGTTGAGAGAATGTTTCGAGAATATCTGACAAAGCAAGTGTATTTCGGTAGAGTAAATGGTAGCACACCTAGAGGCAGCCCAAACAAAGAATGGTGGGAATGTGTTAAAGAGACTCTACAATGATAACCTATAAAGATCCATAGAAACACAAGAGCTTACATGAAAAGATGTATAGACATAAAGGAAACGCAAGTTATATGACAGGTTAGGGATGAGTGGAGAAAAATTGTTTATTAGAAATGTGTAAGGAGTAGAACACAATGTTTCTTTACAGAAAGGATCTTTCTAATTATTTATAATTAGTTCAGAGGCAAATTTAAAATCTTAGAGAGACTTAAATATAATAAATACAAATTTTACAACTTAAAATTTTTTATTTTCGTTTTTTTAGTATTACGTCCAGCAGGAAATTCAATCAAGATATGTGAAATACTTTTTAATATAATAATGCCCCATCCTATATATTTTTTTTTGTGTGAAAATAGAATTTAATTTTACCTATCTCAAAAAAGGCTCTATACTTTTTTTCCTGAAATATTTAAATCGTTTAAATCTATGCAAAAATAATAAAAAATACAAAAAAAGTCGGGTGCAAAAGCGCTTTAATAACCTTAATGAGAAAATACCATTTTGTACTATACTAAAACCTCCATAAACACACATTATTCAATTTAACCAATTGTTTTATAATACTTTTTAGTCAGTTTTTCATGTCAAATAGTACTTCCTAAACAATAAATCAAAATATGTAAAAAAAAATTTAATTTCACTTATTTAAAAAAATGTCAGAAAGCACTTTTAATAGTATTGGGATGGTAGCTCTAAAAAAACATGCAGAGGCGATTAATGTCACCTCCAATGCTCTCGGCCGCTGTGTAAGGACAACAATGCCGTGGAAATAAAAGTGAGCTTACCTGCATTCTTGGTCGAAATTGAGATAAAGTCGTCAGTACGTTTATGATACTTCTCTTTACTAAGATGTGTATGAGAAACATCAAAGTACACAATGAAAGGTCGTTTACCAACAAAAAAATTATTTATCGTATCTGCGAAAATCATCACAAATGTAAATAAATTCACCTGGAAAAGGACATGTTGCGCATGCGCATGCCAAAGTCGCGCCTATATTTATTAACAAAATTATGAGGAAAACAATAAAAACGAAGACAGTACACATGTAGGAACCGAAATTCGATGGTAAAAATTCATTGAGTCATGTTTATTACTTTTTGAGCACAAAAAAAAAATTTTAAGAGTCGCAGTTCTCGCCTTCTAGCAAAGGCTATATTATAAGCTCACACAATTGTTTGAAAAAAAAACGCGTAAGAGGTACCGATTCGAACATTATAATAATCAACAATGGTCTCTGACCATCTGAATTCGTCTGGTCAGGAAAGAATATGACAGGGTAGAAAAGGTAAGAAAGACAAAAGATCACCCATAATAAATTAAACGCTTTTTGAAATATAAAAATATTTATATGAAAAGTGAGCGTATGTATGTTGTACTCTTGCTCGTACAGAACCATTTTCAAAATTCGTGCCATAGAGATTACCAATCACTGCCAAGCAGATGGCTGCCACGTCAGTCATCTGTTTTCACGACCAAAAATATTATAAACATCATGACTCACTTTTCAGACGTTTTGCACGTAATTTTGAGTAATTTACACCTTATTTGTGCGTTTTCACAATATTTTTCATAACTTTTTCAGCAGATACGGTTTTCTTAATTGTAGCCGAGACTATTGTATACAAACCCTAACTGTAAATTAATACCAAAAATAATAAAAATACGTTTATCTTGCTGCAAAGTCTAAAAATATTAAGTTTTACATGTAGAAAGTTAGTGTTTTTCTTCAAAATTAATATAAATATGTGTGTGATACGTTGAAATTAATTTTTGACGTCAGCGTATAGCTGCTATCACGCAGGTACGCCAATTTTTATTTGCACAGTAGAACAGCGGTAAAAGACTAACATACTCTATACACCTAATTTTACGCCTACTAAAACATCGTCTCAAGAGATTTTAAACATCGTAATAAATTCCTGAACATCTTTAACTCATCAGACACTTCATTTAGTCCGTGGCTGGTGGCAAAAAACCGAGATCACCCAAGATAAATTTCAAATACCTCCAACGCTCGCGGCCACTGTGTAAGGATAACAGCGGTAAAAGACGAACTGCAAACTACACCATGCTCCTAATTTTGTATCGCAACATGATCGCAAAAGATTTCAAATATCATGTTAAATTAACTTACAACATCCTCATCTCATCAGTCACTTGATTCAATCCGTGGCACGGTATGAAATAGTATGGGGGTGTCGATTAATTATATAAGATTGTTTTGGGTAGAGGGGGTTCGGAAAGTCTTACGAATCCTTACCCATGGATGGGGTGGGGGTCTAAAGAATTTCTTTCGTAAGTTTCCCCTTATCAAATATTTGTTTAAATATACTAATTAAAACCTGTTTGGGCTTTTGAAATTGCTTCTTATTCTATTATACACATATCATTATTGGTTTTATTTATTTTGTATTATATAATATTTTATATTATATACGTCTAATAAATATAGAGTTAAAGTGTTAACCATTCCTGAATTCTGTTGTTACCTCCTTTCGTAAAATCTCGTGGTATTCCTGGAAATATAAATATTACATGCACAAAAATGTAGCTCTGTAAATAGTCTTCGATCAATAAGCTTAATAAATTGAAAGGAAATGAAATAATTATCTTTTGAACTCCATTTAAAACGAGTTATTATAATATTCGGAAAAGCTTTTAAATTTCATTAAATCTTTTGAAGTCTTGCGAAATCATCTAAAGTCCGTGGATATATTTTCGAAATCCCGTGAA
>CAKNWT010196523.1:0-20419 GCA_932066315.1 Andricus coriarius
AAAAAAAAAACATGACGTTTCTATTGTAGCTAAATATGTTCACTACCGCCATCTCTGAGCAAACAGCGGATTTAAGCTTATACGCCTGGTAAATAAGAAAAAAAAATTCTATAGCTTCCTATTGGAAAAATAATTTTTACATTGACAAAAGTGATTATTTTGCAAGAACTATTCTTCTAATAGTACATAGAGAGATGAAAAAACATGGTTAGCATTTTTTGCCTCTTGAGGGCCATAAGAAAATTAAAACCGAATAGGTGGTGTGGTCCAGGATGGATTCTCTGCAGGGAGGGCTATAAGACTGAGTCACGTTAAGTCATCACAGTTAAGGTAGACCAGGTTCAGAAATAGTTAACATAAAAGATAAATAGTTTTTAACAGTAAAATTTTAATTTATGAAAACAGAAGAATGTTAGGGCGAAAAAAGTAGAGAGGTTTAGTTTAAAATTAAGGAAAGAATCAGGAAAGAGTATGGGGTGCCGTAAGTTTGTAGTTGTATATGTACGGGCTTCTAAGAGGTGTCGTAAAATAGAGGTATATGAGTTAATAGTCTCCTCTAGATCTTTTTGTTAGATTTTAGAAATCAAGGCTATTGAACTTCAAAATGATTTTATAAAGATTTATAATTTTCGCAGATATCAAATTAGGGACAAGAAATAAATTATCTTCAAGAAATTAAGAGAAGTTTCTTGATTTTCCTCTAATTTTTCAAATGTGTTCTGAACTTTGTCTTAAAATTGATATTTTTTTGTTTGATGAAGAACTGTTAATATTATATGTTGGGCTAGAATTTGACCAGATTTCTTGAAAAAAATAAGTTATTGTGTACATATCAATTTTATGACTACTCGCATCGCAAATGTCGGATCTCTCCATACATCCTGTGATGAATTTGCTATTGTTCTCTATTATCTGATGCGTGAAATTGTGTAATTCAAACGTGTCTAAATTAAGACAGAAAATTATATTTTTCGGAAAGGATTTGAATATCAATAATAGGCTCAAGACAGACGCGTAATGAGTGCGAAAAAAGAGAATCGATGTACGAGTTTTTCGTACCTTTAAGTCTATTGACGTGTACTACCGCAGGTTTGCCTTTTATGTGAATTTTCACGTTTCCTTTTCCTAATATTTCTAGGACTTCATAAGGCCCTCTGTATTGATCATCAAATTTTTTCTTAGGTTCTTTTCCAATTGATAAAAAGAAGTTATCTCCAGTTTTGATTTCTAATGGATTAACTTTTAGATCATGATATATTTTTGACTTTTGATAGAAGTTCATTTGATGTTTGACGAGCCAATTTACCGAAAACTAATTCATGGGGCGTACACTTCGTACCGTCGTGGACACTTGTATTGTCAGAAAACATGGCTAATTCAAGCCAATCGTCTTATTCGGAATTTTTTGAAACATATTGCTTAAGGTATTCCGCTAACACGTGATGTGATCGTTCAAGAGACCCATTTGATTGTGTATGGAATGCTGTTGTTTTAAATTGTCTCATTCTAAATCGTTTTGCCATTATTTTCATGAAATTCCTTAAAAAATTTGCACCCTGGTAAGTCAAAACTGCTTTGGGGAACCGTAAATGCACATACATTTTTTAGCAAAAATATCAGCTACTGTTGAAGCTTTCGCGTTCGGAATTGCTAGAGCTAAAGCATATTTTGTAAAATTATCTTAAATAGTTAAGATATTTACGTTGCCTAATGTTGTTTATGGAAGTGGGCCAACTATGTCCATTGAAATTTTTTCAAATTCTGTTTCAGGCGTGTCCGTTATTATCATGGGATTTTTAGTTTTGACGCGAACTAATTTTTTAAATTGACGATGTTCTTTCGTTGGATATTGAACTATTCCTGTACATATTATAATTTTGGTAGAAGAATCCAGTTTAATATTGCTGAAAGTGTCTGACAAATTTTCTTTAGAATCAGCTTCAATGGGAAGGACTAAATGATACTGTGTAATGTAGCAGTTTTGCACCTCACAAAAATTAGAATAAAATTCAAATTTTAACGCAGAAACAACATTTGACACTTCGTGTAGATTCGGTACTCCATGGTTTTGATTGTATTTTTTTAGTTAATTAAGTAAAATTTTGTCTTTTTTTATTTTATTTTTTATGGCATTATTGTAAGGATTTTTGCGGTCTTGAGTAGGGAAACTCAAGAATTCATCCGTCTCGTTGTGTCATCGATTAGGGTCAGCTGTCACCTCCTTTTTAGCAAGGCTTCTACTGTCCTGGGAGCTGCACCTCACTTTATTCAGGTTGCTCCTAGTTCCTGCAAATTTCTATTATCGAGTCCAAGATCCTAGGCAAGTTCCGGGTGCGGGCGTATTCAAGAGAATTACCTTGAAATTTACTACAAGAACAGGTAATTCTCCTTTAAATTTATCGCTAGGGTTATCATTCATCATTTATATGAATAAAACCAGGGCGAGATGACCACAAGGTCCGTCAGTGGACAGGCATCTCTGCCAAAATTTATCTTATCGGAGAAACCATATTAACAACTCTATGTTTCTCAAAACTTTCCCAGTTTTGCGTGGAAAACCACCCTATATCTGCCGGCCGCAAGGTACTATTCACCAATCCTCACCTAGGAGTTCAACCATCCCTTAAAGGCTTCGAATCCCGTGGTCTGGATTCGTACAGCAAAGAATTCGTGCCTAAGGAAATAGCCAATCCGCGGGAAGGAAGGAAGCACGTGTGGAGAAGATACGGCAGCAGGACAGACCAACGTGGAGCGGATATCGTCGATGTCTCTCTCTCGACCGTAGGAATTCCTATAGTTAAGTTTCGCGCGCCTTTCTCTCTCTCTTTTCCCCTACTCTGACGCCCGCCGGTCCCGTGCGTGCGAGAACTGTTCGCACGCACAGTGCCTTTGTAGCTTCGAGCGAGCAACCATATTATTGTAAGCGAAGCGTCAGGTAGCAGAGAAGCGGAGCATCTTAAATTATCGTAAGGTAGGATCCTAATTTTCCTAGGGGCTCAGCCAAGTTCTCGTTTTGTATTTTTGTGTTTATCTCCTTGGCTGAAACACCTTGGTAATTTTCTCATCTATTTTTCAAATGTATCGCATTTAATTCCCTTATATTGGAGTGCCGGCGTCTGGCTCGCAACTACCTCATGGCCCGTCACTTGTTTGCCGTTCTATGTAGACCTCTTCCCCTTGAATTTACCTCTAAGTTTTGAAACTCTCTAAAATGTAACCCATTGAAATCTTTTGTCCCAACCAAAAATATTATAAAAATCCTTTTATTCTAGAATCTAGTAATTTCCTCAGAATTTAGTAACGACCAAAAATATTACAAAAATCCCCTAATTCTAGAATTTAATAATTTCCTCAGAATTCAGTAACAACCAAAAATATTATAAAAATCCTTTTATTCTAGAATTTAGTAATTTCCTCAGAATTTAGTAACGACCAAAAATATAATAAAAATCCTTTTATTCTAGAATTTAGTAATTTCCTCAGAATTTAGTAACGACCAAAAATATAATAAAAATCCTTTTATTCTAGAATTTAGTAATTTCCTCAGAATTTAGTAACGACCAAGAATATTATAAAAATCCTTTTATTCTAGAATTTAGTAATTTTCTCAGAATTTAGTAACGGCCAAAAATATTATAAAAATCCTTTTATTCTAGAATTTAGTAATTTCCTCAAAATTTAGTAACGACCAAAAATATTATAAACATCCTTTTATGCTAGAATTTAGTAATTTTCTCAGAATTTAGTAACGACCAAAAATATTATAAAAATCCTTTTATTCTAGAATTCATTAATTTCCTCAGAATTTAGTAACGACCAAAAATATGATAAAAATCCTTTTATTTTAGAATTTAGTAAATTTCTCAGAATTTAGTAACGATGTCAATTAGGTAAATTGTCGATTCTTTTTTCGTTTTCGCTTCTTTTAATTCTGTAATGTTTTTCCGAAAGGTGTATTTATTTACGTTTATTATGTTCTGGTTATTATCGCTAGCTACTTTAGTCATCTAACGCTTCTCTTTGTAATCTTTTTCTCGACACATTTTCTCTCTTACCCTCCCGACCTTGATATAATTATGTATCCTGTTGCGTATAAATTTGACATTCTTCATTATTCTTAGCAAATGTAGAATTTGATATAACTTACTGATTTAAAAATGTTTTATATTGGTTGCATTCTCTTTCCATTCTTTTTACATAAATTCGTTTATGCTTTGTATCGTAATCTTTCTATTTATTAATTTTTTTATTTTTCTGTAATTCACTCAGACTCATTTCAATTAATAATCTTTTTGCAATAAAACAATTATTTTAATGTGAGTATCTGAAAGAAAATCTAGCCACATTTTTATTTGAACCTCCCACTCTACCATAAGGACCGAACTAGCCGTTGCCTTTGTGGGTTTCTTCGAATTCCTCTCAGACCGAGTCATATCGTATCGCTATATATCTTGCCGTTTCTTATCGCTGTTGTCTCTTTAGTTTTGGTTTAGAGTTATTCGGAAATTTTATTAACATTGCCTTTAGGAAGGCTGGCGTCCGGGCTTTAGGAAATGTTGCCTTATTTTTATTTATGTTTGTGCGAGGCCTTAAGGGACCAAAAATTATATTTTTCCATTTTAGGAAAAAGGTCGCGTCACAATTTGGCGCCCAACGTGGGGGCACACTTTTAACAAAAGCAAAAATGGTCCAAAATTTGGCAGGATGTTCAAATTAATTAATATGATTTAACCCATTTTTAAATTTAGTTGTTGAAATTTTTGTTCGTAATTTTTGGTGCGTATCGAAATTCCGATAATTAGTCATTTCCTTTACCAATGTTCTCCAATCCTTTTGTGCCTTTAATTGTGTCATTATTTATTTATCTTACCTATCTCCCCAATTAATTCATTTATCTCGCCCCATTTCTTTTAACCTGAATCTATGCTGTGTTTTATAATGCCGCACCTTATCGCCCCATATAACTTATTTATCGCTAATCCTTTTCCCCTAAAATCATAGTATATTTTATAATGCTAGCGCCTATCGTCCAAATAATATTTTGAATTAAAAAATATTTCGTAATACTTCCCCATTGTCGCTCACTAAGATTTATTTACCTGAAACGATGAGGAATTTTGAAGAAACAATAATGATGAATTTCATTTTGAGATTTATTTTCTTTTTAAAATTTCCGGATTTATTTTTATTTGAAATTTCGAAATCGATTTCTGGTTTCATTACTGAAATTTTAAAATTTAATTTCGTTTAAAATTTTGAAACTTATTTTCGTTTTAGAATTTTGAAATTTATTTTCATAATTGAAATTTTGAAGTTTGATTTCGCTTAAAGTTTCGAAACTTACTTTCGTTTTAGGGTTTTGAAATTTTGAAGGTTATTTTCATTATGGAAATTTAATTTCGTTTGAAATTTTGAAACTCTTTTTCATTTTGAAATTTATTTTCATTTTTAAATTTATTTTCATTGTTAAATTTATTCCTATTTTGAAACATAGTCCTATTTTGAAATTCAATCCCCTTCAAGAAATTAAGAAGAGGATACACAGTCAGTGGGTCCGATGAGCCCGTGGACCAAATGTGTCTAACCACGGAAAAAGAAAATAACTCTAGGGCGGAAGGCAAGCCTAAACCCCGGACTAACCCGGAAACAAATACTCGTACGCCAAAACCTCCCCAACAGAAACCTAGCGACCCTCTAGAAAACCCCACCTCTAGATTTAGGTGTTGGAACTATGGCGAGCCTGTTCGTGGGTTCACTACGTGTACCGAACCTAGGAACAGATTTTGCTACGGATGTGGTCGAAAAGATTTCATTAAATCAGAGTGTCCCAGGTGCTCGGGAAACTGAAAAGGAAGATGTATTGTGGGGGAAATACATCTTTAAAGGATTCAAACGTAGTTTCAGTAAATTTAAAGAGTAAAGTAAAGAAAAAGAAATTTAAAAGTAGTACAATAATTAAATTAGTCGAAATAGATTATTTAAGTTATCTTTTCCTACCAGACCTCCCATCACGTGATCTTCTCATAGTTGTTGATTATAATTTAAAGACTAGAAGAGTGATATCTGCTAATAGTCCCATGCAACCGACACCTGTAGTGAGGCAAGTATGTCTTCCTCCCGACACTATTATGCCTTCTCTACCTACCGAATCAATCCTAATATCGACTTGACAGAAATCTGTAATGAAATTCTGGAAGCGGAAGCTTATCATAACGACACTGTTCCGATTTACAAAATGTACGAACTTCCTTATCGACCGTCCTCTCTATTAGGTCCGCAACCCCTAATGTATTTAACCTTTCACATGCAAGGTCAACAGATTAAAGCTATGCTAGATGGCGGCGCGTCTAGATCGTTTATAGGATTAGATGGCTTAAAATTGATTGAAAACTTAAATCTAAAAACAATTAATAGAAAAGGTCGCGTTCAGGTTGCCAATAGCCAGATAGAGTTAGTTTCTCATGAAATCATTGCACCAGTCGAGCTTCACGGTCGTACACAGCCCATAGCACTGAGGATTTTAAATTCACTACCTGTCCCTTTCGCAATAGGCCTAGATTTTGGTAAAATATTCAAATTGAACGTAGATTTTTACGACTGGACTTGGAATTTTAAAGATAAACCAAACCATATACATCATTTCGAGATAGAGGGGAATTCCCCTGAAAATTGTTACGGACTAACGGAACTTTTAAAAAAAGAAACCGATTTGCTTAAAGACTTCCTAATACGCGAACTACCAAAACTTCTGGAAAACCCGGACTAACAGACTTGATAGAACATACTAATGACGTAGGCAACCACCCTCCCATTAAGAAAAGAAATTATTTGAGATCCCCTAAAGTCGTGGAAGAAATTGTTGCCGAAGTAGACAAAATGTTAGCTCATGACATAATCGAGCCGTCGGCTAGTGTTTGGTCGTCCTTGGTAGTTATGGCAATTAAGCCCGATGGGAGTTATCGTTTCTGTCTAGACTTCCGTAAAGCCAACGAGGTTACAAAGAAAGATGCCTACCCCCTTCCTCAAATGAAAGGTAGTCTCGATAAACTGCGTAGTGCCCGGTACATTTCGAAGCTAGACTCGTGTAAAGGCTTCCACCAAGTTCCCCTTGAAGAAGCTAGTCGCAATAAAACAGCCTTTACTGTTCCCGGAAGTGGTCTCTTTCAGTTTAAGTGCACGCCATTTGGCCTTACCAACGCCCCCGCGACATTTCAGCGCTTACAAGATAGGTTGATTGAAACCACTGAAACCTTCGAGGAACATCTTAAATGGCTCTCCAGGGTGTTGGAAAAGATCCGAAAAGCGGGTTTAGAAATTAATTTAGATAAATGCGAATTCTGTTCCCCCAAGTTCATTATTTGGGCTTTCTAGTAAACGAGAATGATCTGCAAACGGACCCCGATAAGATCGACCCCATCCTTAAATATCCCGTGCCCCGCAACGTCAAGGATCTTCGTAGGTTCCTTGGTTTATCCAGTTGGTATCGCAGATTTCTCCCAAATTACGCGACATTAGCTTCCTCTTTAACCATGCTGACGAAAATGAAGCAAAGGTGGATTTGGGAAAAAGAACAGAAATCTGCCTTTGAGGAGATTAAACGTTGCCTGTCCCAAGCCTCCGTTCTGACCTGTCCCAATTTCAACATTCCCTTCGTACTACAAACAGACGCGAGTAATACCGGATTAGGAGCCCTTCTTACGCAGAGTGTGGACGGTGTAGAGCTTGTCATATCGTATGCCAGTCGAGTCTTGACCGATGCCGAGGTTCAATTTACAACCACCGAATAGGAATGTCTCGCCATCTTATGGGCCGTACAGAAGTTTAGACCCTACTTAGAAGGATATAGCTTTACGGTGATAACGGACCATAGTAGCCTTGAGTGGTTGCACAATTTAAAGAACCCTACCGGAAGACTGGCAAGAAGGTCGCTATCTTTGTCCCGAATGTTTTAATCTCTTTCGACCGAGGAAATGAATTTAATTAAAGACGCAATCCCAACCTGGTATACCAGAAGATTCCAAGCCGTATTTGATTTTCCAGATAGATTCCCTGCTTGGAAAACTGAAGACGATAGGTTGTACCACTACCGACCTAACGCTCTAGTGACTGACTTTGTTGACGACCTTGAAGATTGGAAGTTAGTCCCTACCGATACAGAAACAGACTCCGTTTTAATGGAAGCCCATGATGACCCATAAGCTGGCCATCTAGGTACACAGAAGACCTATGCGTTAGTCTCGCGAAGATATTATTGGCCCGGCTTTTACAGAGATGTAAATAGGTACATAAATAGTTGTAAAACCTGTCAAATGTGCAAAGTCGAGCAGAGACCACCCGCAGGATTAATGGGACATCGCGTGATAGAAGAACCATGGGTCGTAGTAGCGGCATACATTATGGGCCCTCTTCCCAGATGTAAGTCTGGATTTCAGTACATCCTAGTGATTCAAAACCTATTCACGAAGTGGGTGGAAGTAGTACCCTTACGCGCGCGACGGGTGGGAAGGTTGAGTACGCGTTTCGTGAAAACGTCATCAATCGCTGGGGAACACCCCAAGTATTAGTTACCGATAATTGGATGTAATTCGTTAATAATACCCTTCTTCAGTTAACTCAGGAGTTTAATATTTTTCACACTACCACTCCTCCCTACCATCCCCAAGCGAATCCAGTAGAAAGAGTAAATAGGATCTTGAAGACCATGATCGTTTCTTACATTGGTAAGGATCATGGCACTTGGGACAAACACCTTTCGAAATTTCGGTTCACATATAATTCCGCAGTCCATACATCTCTTAAAACGTCCCCCGCCTTCCTGAACCTAGGCAGAGAGCACTTACCGACAAATTCCCTTAGGAAGCGAGTCAAGGCTCGTTCCAGGATAGAACTTTGGAACCCAGAGTCCTGGAACGAAAAAATGCAACAGATTCAATCCATGTGTGACTGGGTGATTGCAAATTTCGACAATGCGTTCGCGAAGCAGTCCGGATATTATAACCTTAGGCGTAGGAAAATTAAATTCCACAAAGGAGATCTAGTTTTGTCTCGTTCTCGAATTCCGTCATCAAAAATAAAAAATATCTCTGCTATGCTATGCCCCCGTTATCTCGGTCCCTATAGGATTTTGAAGGTTCTATCCCCCGCTGTTTATGGGCTTTGTAACCTAGCCCAAAAACCCATGGGCAAAATCCATATAGAAGATTTAAAACCTTTTATATCGCACCCTACCGACAAACCTTAACCCTCGCCCCTTTTCGACACACAGATTCAATAATCAAAATGTTCAGTGACAGAGTCCCCGATGACTGGGAGTACCTGGAAGAGTTCAGAGACTTTATCCGAGACACCGAAAGAGACCAACTGAAGTTCTTTGAAGCTTTACAAGAGGCCCTGGATATACGGAGGGCGGCCCAAGAAGTCCAAAAACGGCAACACTTCGCGAGATTCCCTCAGAAGCGGAGTATCTGGAGCGGTTGAGAACCACATACGACCTAGTGCCGAGTAACTGCCTCCAGCCACGAGACCAGGCCACGAGCACTAAAACGCTCATCCATCAAATGGACAAGAGCACTCAGACCGATCCCGCACCGCCAACCCCCGGCAGTTCATGCACCCCCCAACCTCTCCCGACACACCTCCCACGCAGAGAGTCCAGAACGCCTCCTGCTGACACTTCCCGAAATCATCCCTCTTGCTCCTCCTGAAATGTCCCCACACCCACCACTAGAAATCATCCCTCTTGCTCCTCTCGAATGCCCCCACACCCACCACTATGAACCACTCCTCACCCCCTTCTGAACTTTCCTCCTCGCTCCCTCAACGGCCTTATCAGTCCCATTCTCGACCTTCGACCTCTTCTAGTAGGAGTTCCCCTAAAGTACCTTCCCTTTTGGACCTGCAGCTAACCCCTCCAGACCGTATCGATCCCAACAACCTCCAATCCCTCCGGGAAACGAGAGATTTCGGGTGCTGGAATTGTGGGCCAACTTTCCTAAGTGTCCCCTTTAGCCCTCCCGACACTACCTCCCTACCTATGTCTTCCTACCATTCTTTTTCTTATTTTTTTTTCCATTTTCGATCTTTCTGCTTTGTATTCCTTCCCTTTATAATTTTATACTTTTCGTACACTTTTCTTCCGACCCAATAAAGTAATCTGGGTAACTTTTGTATCTGATTTGTTTTATTCTCTTCCCCTATTTCCACACTTTTTTTTGTTCGTTAGTAGCCATTTTTTAAAGTAAATTGTATACTTGTTTATCTTCATTTTTTTTTTAATTCTGACATTCATTCTTAATTATTCAGCCAAGCAGTACCGAATTTTGTTAGTTTACGAGTATTTATCGATCTTATTATTTTGTATCTGGCTGACCACTGGGATTGAGTCCTATCTTCGAGTTTTCGCGTAACTTCTTATCGTTTAGTACATTTTTTGTTGTTGTTCGTCTTCCGTCTGGTTTGAGACCTGTTTGATACCTGTCTAGAGTTGGGAAACTCAAGAATTCATGCGTCTCGTTGAGTCATCGATGAGGGTCAGCTGTCACGTCCTTTTTAGCGAGACTTCTACTGTCCTGGGAGCTGCACCTCACTTTCTTCAGGTGCTCCTAATTCCTGCAAATTTCTATTATCGAGTCCAAGATCCTGGGCAAGTTCCACATGCGGGCGTACTCAAGAGAATTACCTTGCAATTTACTACAAGAACAGGTAATTCTCCTTTAAATTTATCGCTTGGGTTATAATTCATCATTTATATGGATAAGCTCAGGGCGAGATAACCACGAGGTCCGTCAGTGGACAGGAACCTCCGCCAAAATCTGTCTCATCGGAGAAACCATATTAACGCCCCTATGTTTCTCAAAACTTTCCGAGGGTTGCGTGGAAAACCACCCTATATCTGCCGGCAGCAAGGTTTCATTCACCAATCCTCACCTAGGAGTTCAACCATCCCTTAAAGGCTTCGAATCCCGTGGTCTGGATTCGTACAGCAAAGAATTCGTGCCTAAGGAAATAGCCAATCCGCGGGAAGGAAGGAAGCACGTGTGGAGAAAATACGGCAGCAGGGCAGAACAGCGTGGAGCGGATATCGTCGATCTCTCTCTCTCTCTCGACCGTAGCGTGCGAGGACTGTTCGCACGCACAGTGCCTTTGTAGCTGCGAGCAAGCAACCATATTATTGTCAGCAAAGCGTCAGGTAGCAGAGAAGCGGAGCATCTTCAATTATCGTAAGGTAGGATCTTAATTTTCCTAGGGGCTCAGCCAAGTTCTCGTTTTGTATTTTCGTGTTTATGTCCTTGGCTGAACCACCTTTGTAATTTTCTTATCTATTTTTCAAATGTGTCGCATTTAATTCCCTTACTTTAGAGTGCCGGCGTCTGGCTCGCAACTACCTCATGGCCCGTCACTTCTTTTCCGTTCTATGTAGAGCTTTTCCCCTTGAATGACCCTCTCAGTTTTGAAACTCTCTAAATCGTAACCCACCAAAATGTTTTGTCCCGACCAACAAGATTATAAAAATCCTTTTATTCTAGAATTTAGTAATTTCCTCAGAATTTAGTGACGACCAAAAATATTATAAAAATCCTTTTATGCTAGAATTGAGTAATTTCCTCAGAATTTAGTAACGACCAAAAATATTAGAAAAATCCTTTTATTCTAGAATTCATTAATTTCCTCAGAATTTAGTAACGACCAAAAATATTATAAAAATCCTGTTATTCTAGAAGTTAGTAATTTCTCCCGGATTTTATAGCGACCAAAAATATTATAAAAATCCTTTTATTCTAGAAGTTAGGCATTTTCTCATAAAGGTGTATTTATCCGAAAAGTGTATTTATTTCCGTTTATTATGTTCTGGTTATTATCGCTAGCTACTTTAGTCATCTAATGCTTCTCTTTGTAGTCTTATTTTCGACAAATTTTCTCTCTTAACCTCCCGACCTTGATATTATTATGTATCCTGTTGCGTATAAATTTGACATTTTTTGTTGTTATTCTTAGGAAATGTTGAATTTGATATAACTTACTGATTTTAAAATGTTTTATAATGGTTGCATTCTCTTTCCATTCTGTTTATATAAATTCGTTTATGCTTTGTGTCGTAATCATTCTATTATTAATTTTTTTATTTATCTGTCATTCACTCAGACTCGTTTAAATTAATATTCTTTTTGCAGTAAAACAATTATTTTTATGTGAATCTCTGAAAGAAAATCTAGCTACGTTTTATTTGAACCTCCCACTCTACCATAAGGACCGAACTAGCCGTTGCCTTTGTGGGTTTCTCCGGATTCCTCTCAGACCGAGTCGTACCGTATGACTATATCTTGCCGATCTTTATCGCTGTTGTCTCTTTAATTTATGTTTAGAGTTATTTGGAAATTTTATTAAGATTGCCTTCAGGAAGGCTGGCACCCGGGCTTTAAGAACTATTGTCTTATTTTTATTTATGTTTGTGCGAGGCCTTAAGGGACCAAAAATTATATTTTTCCATTTTAGGAAAAAAGTCGCGTCACAACTGTTCTCCTTTCCTTATTTTTTGAGCAAGTCCTTTCTCAAGTTTGCCAAACTTAGGTAAAATACTACGTTTTGACAAGGCTGTTGATCCATTATCACATGGGGAACCGTCAGTAGCAACAAAATAAGCATAATTATCTTTACGCATCGTTAATTAATCACGACACTCAACGACATTTTGTTGTGTATATGTTTGTCCGTTTAATTATGTATTCAAAGCAGGGGGTTCTGGAGGGGGTTTATTTTCTTCTAAATTATCTTCATTTGTCTCTTGAAAAGTTTCGGGATTTTTCACGTTCCTTCCTTCTGGAATTTTAATAACATTTTCTAGTTCCGAAAATTCTTGTATATTTTCCTCATTAACAAAGTTTTCTTCAGCTGAAAAATTTGGAAAATTTTCACCTTTTAGGACCTCATCTTCCGAAGTTGAGAAACCATCTTCAGTGTCTTTTTCTTGTCCAGCAGGCTTTGCCTTGGATTTTTGGTAATTTTTCTTCTTCTTTTTCATAATTTGCTTGCCTGAATTATTAAAATAATCTGTATCTTTTTCAAGGCTTGTCGGTTGCTTGGTTTTGTGAGCTCAGCTTTCTTGGGCCTACCTCGAGCTTTTCTGGCAGCAATCGAGGGAGCTAAGTATTCTTCTTCACTATCATTATGTGACTTACCTTGATTTTCAATTTGATCATTGATTTCTGCTTGCTCTTCATATTTTTGCTTCTGTCCTCTTGCAATCACAGTGTTCCAAAATGGGCAGAGAAGTTCGTTCTTCTTTATAATTTTAGGAATTAAAAGTAGAACTGAAAGGTAGAGAAATTTCTGTATTGGACTATCAAAAAATTTATTTTGTATTTCATTTAGTGATCCTTCACTTATTAGATTATGAAAAATTTCAGGAATTTTTTCCTTCAGATATTCGCGATTTAATTTGATATTTTCTCCGCAATCTGAATTTTTACGATTCTGGAAGGTTAAGAATTCCATAGAATTGATAGAGTTTTCTTCCTCAAATGGTAAGTTATTGTCCGAAACTATATTGATTCTCACGGTTTCATTGTTTTCTAGAACAGGGTTCCTTGAAAGCGCATCTGCATTAACATTTGATTTTCCTGCTTTATACGCGACGTCATAATCATATTCGGCGAGCTTCAATTGCCATCCTGAAACTCGAGAACAAGGATCCTTAGAATTTTCAAACCAAACAAGGGGCCTGTATGGCATAACCTGGCATAACCTGATGCATCTGTGGTCACAATGAAAGGTTTTGAAAAATCAGGTCAAATTAAAAGTGGTTCTTGACATAATTTTGTCCTTAAAAATATCAAATGCTTGTTGCTGCTTTTCCGTCCAATTAAATGATATGTCTTGTATAAGCAACTGATTCATTGGACATATTTCATATGAATCTACGGTAATATCCTGCTAAACCTAAGAATTGTTTAATATGCTTTTGGTTTTTAGGAGTTGGGAAATCTTTCACAGGCATGATTTTTTCGTCTCAGGTCGAACTCCATCTTTATCCATTATAGGTCCTAAATATCCTACTTCGTGTCGTAGTAATTCGCACTTGTCGGGTTTCAAATGAAGTTTGCATTTCGTAATCAGCTGCTTAGTTAATTAAATTTCGATTTATGTTCTTCTAAAGGATTTGCATAGATCACAATGTTATCTAGATAAACAAAAAATTCTGTTCCTGAAGTCCTGTTGAAACTAAGTCCAGTCGTCGTTGAAAGGTTGCTGGTACATTTTTTAAAGCAAAAGGCATTCTGTCAAACTCATAATGTCCATAAGGGGTTGAAAATGCGTTTTTGTGTGACTTTTGGGATCCATTTTTATATGCTGGAAACCAGTTGCTAAATCAAAAACAGAGAAATAGCGAGCAGATCCTAACTCGTCTAAAACGTCATGAATATTTGGTAGAGGATATGAATCACCAATTGTCTTTTCATTCAATTTTCTAAAATCAAGTACCATTCGCCATTTTTTTTCCTCGTGAGTCTTGTTTTTTAGGAACAATCCAAATTGGTATATGTTAAGATGATTGGGAGGGTTTTATTATATTGTTTTTTGATAATTCATCCACTTGGCGAATGATTTCTTTCTTTTGAACTGGAGGGAATCGATATTGTCGCGAAAAAATAGGGCAATCATCTGTTGTTGCTATTGAGTGTTCGAGTATTCTTCCATATTTAAATTATCTAACCGTAATAGTTTTTTGATGATTTTTACTCTTCCTTCACCTGTGAAATTGTAAAATTGGCAGGAATGGTTTGATTTTTCATCAGATTTCAAAAAACTATTTAATATTAAATTAGGCGAATTTTCATCGTTTTTACTGCCGGCAAAATTATATGACCCACGAAAATTCCTTCTCCAATCGATAATAATTGAGGTATAGAACCTTCACTTTTTTTGTATTTTCTATTTTTACATAATAATCAAAAATTTTTCGTGCTGAAATTGCGATAACGCCAGTTTGTTTAAAAGGATAAGTTTCATCATTAATTTCAATACATTTATGTGTGTAGCTTATATTTACTGTATTGTTTAGAAAAACTTCAGAGCCCAAGACTCCATCTTCATCTGTTGGTGTCACGACCTTAATTTGACCTAGGGTATAAAGAGGTAGGTCACTTATTCCTATTAGTCTCAGTACTTCATTTTTATTTATTTTTATTTCGGGGTCAATTGCACTTCCTTTAAATAGATTTCGACCAGCACCAGTGTCGATCATCATACGTGCCGGGCTTTTTAGACCAACGGCAGATACCATGATCGAAGGAATTATATTATTTCTACTGAGATGAATTCGAATATAATATTCCTTGTTTTTAATTTTTATACGTGCTTTATTTAATGATTACGCGCTTTTCTCCCAAGTTTTCCTGGTTCTGCGTATAATTTTGAGGGCTTTGTTGTCCGTTTCGATTTCGTAAATATCTACCCATTTTATAATAGTCCTTAGCGATGTGGCCAGGGATGTTACAAAAATTGCAAACAATTTTGGATCCTTGGGTGGGATGCGGGCGGGTTTGCTGATTATTCGAATTTTCAGAATTGTTGCCCTTTTGGTTTTGTACAGGCTCAAAATTTTGATTCTGTCTGGGTCTAAAAGTTTGATTTTGTCCGTATCCGAAATTTTGATTTGGTCTGTATCCGAAATTTTTATTTTGTCTGTTTCCGATGTTTTGATTTTGTCTGTATCCGAAATTTCGATTTTGTCTGTATCCGAAATTTTGACTTTCTCGGTATCCAACATTTTTATTTTATTCGCGATTCTGATTCTTCTTCTGAAGATTTAATTGGCTTATTTTTTCGCGGTTCTGAACAGGCATTCAGTTTTCTTGTAATTTCTAGAGCCTCATTAATAAGAGTTTTCAAAGTTTCATCTGTGTTATCTTTTAATCTTATCTCTATTTCTGAACTTAATCCCCTTTTAAAACATTTAATCACATCATCTTCCCAATTTGCTTTAAATCTGTCATCTGTGGCACCATCATTGCCTAATTTGTGCGCGTCTTCCATTCTATCTGCTAATTCTTTTATTCGCGCAGCATATGATATTGCATTTTCCTTATCTCACATAAATATGTTGCCTAGTTCACCTTGCAACTGGTAAATACTTTTCGCGGGGGCATAAACCTTTTTTAATTTTTCTATTAATTCATCTAAGTTTCGACACGTATTTCTGAATATGCATTTTCGCGCTTCTCCGGTTAATTTACTTCTAAATAATCTGGCAAGATTTTCATGCGCTTGTATAGGAATTGTGGCTTTTGCTTCTGTACATCACTCTATAAAATGTGCTAAAGGGATGTTAATTCCGTCAAAAATAGGGATTATTTCGAGCGCGTCGCGAAGGGAAACTTGTTGATTGGTTGGCTGTGACATTTTTTTCCCGCTTTGTTAAATCTTCGTCACTTGCTACGTCATCACTATCGCGTTCACTTGTTATTGATTCGCGATTCAAATTATGAAATGAGGATTCTTTTGTTACTTCCTTATTGACCCTTTCAGGGGCAGTGGGACGTATACGTCCCACTTGTTTTTTCGCAGTTATTCAAGCATTTCTTTTACATTTCACCTTGCTTAGTACAAAATTCAAAATATCGGATACAAAATGGCGGATTCAAAATGACAGTTATACATATTAGGGAAAATTCGCAATTTTTTGCAATTGCTATGAAAGCTAGTGTATGGGGATTTTTGAGGTCGCTGATTGCAAATCTGATATCAGATCCGCAAAATTCAGGAAGGCGGATTCAATACAGCCTGAACGGCATTGGAGTGGTGACCGTCCAAATAATACCCATACAGCAAGTTTTGTGCCAATTGTTCAAAAACTTTAAAATTAGAGTGAAATAGTCGCCATCTTGTATCCGCCATTTTGAAATTTGCAATCCTGACATCGAATTTGCTATCTACGACTCCAAAAACCCCCCATACAACGCGTTTTGTGCAAATTGTTCCAAAAATTCAATATTAGAGTCACATAGTCGCCATATTAAATCCGCCATTTTTAATTTTGCAATTATGATGCCAGAATCGTGATCAGCGACCCCGAAAACCCCTAAGTTACCATTAAAAGCAAGAATTAGCTCAACAGAAAAATGTGCCCCTGAAAGGTTTAATTTGTTGTCATCAAAACTTAAGGTTTTATTTTGATCTAAAGAACCACTAATTAAACTCACATTTGTGTTGATTAAGATGGTATTTCCAGCATCAATGAATGCAGAACAATAAAAATTACTGTTTTATGACGTATCGCAACCGAATTCCAAATCTAGTTTAGATAATTCCTTATCAATGTTAACTTTATTTTTCCTATCACTCTCAAGCCCGTTTTTATTTAATTCTACTAGCTTAGCTAATTGAGGGATTTGTTTAGCAAAATTTCTCATAATTGTTTTCCGGACAATCCCTAAATCTTCAGGGTCTTGTTTCGGCATTGGTTATTTTTAAATTCGGACCTGTTTCACAGCAATAATAAATATATAAAATTCAAATAGTACAAGTTAACTGTCTTCGCTCAAGTACTTTGTGCTTAAAAATATGTTCAAAAATAAACTTAGTTCAAATACATTACATATTGGCTCACTTTAGTTTGGTTTCCCGGCCGATGCACCATACAAAGGTTGTATGTCACGTCATGGAAAACATGGAGATTCAACAGTTTATTATATAAAATGACAATTAAAACTTATTGATTATAAAGAGCTTAACACAAGAAGTTAAAGGAAGACTTGTAGACTTTTCGAAAATCATTGGCCAGTACCTTTAAAATAAAGGAAACTCGTATATTATGGCTCAAAGGAGTTAGATCAATGAATTTTATATTTATTAGAATTATGACTTACTGGTTTATTGATTCGATTGAAGAATCAAATGAGATCTGCGTGATTCGGAGATCTCCGAGTAGTGGCGTGGAAGAAGGGGTTGTGCATCTTGATGTTAATTTGGAATTTGGTGAATCCTTAATTGGGGTTTTTAAAGGGGTTTCACTGGTTAACAATCGTGGGTCCAAATCAGGATTGAATCGGTTCGAAGTATTCCAAAAGATTTCAAGGGCACACACATTAATTCGCGAGAAATACCAGTTTAAGACACTAAACACTGGACAGTCGAATCGGAGAAAATCGTAGAAAATAGAGAATAGCGTTGAACTGGAGTATAACTTGTAACTCACCCATGCTGGTCTTTTGGGCTTTTATATATTTATTATAATGCCATTTTATTGGGTGTAGAACTTAATTCGTGCGGTTTTCTAAGAGATGGCGTAACTTAATTATTATCCCATCGTTCCAATATATCAAACATGAGTTGGAAAGCTACTGTTATTGTGCGTCTGTTTCAGTATATGTCATTCATTTCAAGCGTAAACAACAATAATTTTTTTCACTCAAATATGTCGAACTTTGTGCCTGAAAAAGTGTTTATTCGGGGAGTTCCCCTTCATTACTTCAATATGAAGAAAACTGCTGCCACAGGTCATCGTATTTTGGTGGAACGGACGTATTTTGGTGGAGCGAACGTGCCAAAAGTAGTTTGTACAATTTAAAAGTGATGATTTTGGCTTGGAAGATGAAGAATGTCCTGGGCAGCCAAAAAAGTTTGAAGATGATGAATTGGAAGAAGTACTCGATGAAGATTGTTGCCAAACACATGAAGAGCTCGCAGAATCTTTGGGAGTCACTCAAGCAGCCATTTCAAAACGCTTCAGATGGGCAATACTTTCAATAATGCTATTGAACATGTTTTTCTCAAATAAACGTTCAAATTTGGAAGAAAAAAAAACCGCACGAATTAAGTTAAAGAGTCAATACTTTGGCATTACTTTAGCAATACGCCGTAGCGGAATACTAGCGTTCAGTCGGTCTGCCAGGGAAAATTAACAAAATTGCATTTTTCGTCATTTTTAAAAACATTGTATTTTGCTTTTACGCTTTACACCCGACAGATCGACGCGGATTTTAAATCTTGAGAATTCTAATTTTATATGGAGTTGAAGCTCAAATATTTTTATTACGCTAATTTATCTTTTAATTGAGTAATTGAGCAAAATGCATTGTTGCGCTTATAACAATTATCATTAGTGTGTTTAACAAGAAATGATAAGACTATTTGTTGTTGGATTTATTTTCAGAAAGAGGATACATTTTTTTCTTATAGTCACGTGCTATTTTGAAGTATGCGCAGATCCCGGCTCGCACGTGACGTGCACCTTCTTATTGTCACGTGGCTCCTGAGGCTGGCATCCCATCGAAGTGAATGCGTTATAGTGAGAGTAAAAGGAACAAAAGAAGATGCTTGACAAAAATTTTTTATTAATGAATCCTGTGCTCAATTCTGTTTTTGATCCCGGGCTCTTTTGTTTGGTCGGTTTTGCATATTTGCAATTAGCCCGAGCGTACTTATGTCGAAAAAGAAAAAATCGAAGGTTTTGGGTTAAACGTCACGTACAGGAACACACGAGGCTTCAATTTGGAGCGTACAACTCATTATTTCCTCATTTTTGTGCAAATGATCATGATGAATTTTTTGAATTCGCCAGAGTGATTCCTGGACAATTTGAAAAATTTAATAAAATTATTAAACATAAAATCGAAAAGGGAGTTGGTGTTAGAAATCCTCTACTATCGAGACTAAGTCTTGCTTTAACATTGTGGTATGTATATGTAATTTTATAAGTACATACTTTGCAGGTTTGTTAACATGTTAATACTTTTGCAATACGAAAATCTTCCTGTATTTTTCCGCGGCCTTTCTGCAATCACGTTTGCAGATAAACGCAGATAAATCTTCCTTCTTTTATCAGTAAAACTCCCCAAGTTCTCTGCTAATTTCGTCTCATGGATATTTTCGTGAAAATTAGTATGCAGAGAAAAATTATTTGCAGCGAAATGCAGAGAATCTCGGCATTTCTCTGTCTACCTTCTGCAAGTTCTCTGTAAATTAGGTGTGACGGAGATTTGCAGGAAAAAGTAACATGTAGAGAGAACAATTTGCAGACAAATGCACGGAAGCTATGCTTTTTCCTGCAATTTCTCTGCAAACTAGGTCTTACAGACATTTGCAGGAAAAGGATTTCGAAGAAATTTATCTAGTGGAACTGCTTGCCGAAAGAAGCAGAGAAAATGTGCTTCGTTCTGCAAATTCTCTGCAAATGAGGTGTGACGAAGATTCGCAGGAAAAAGTACCATGTAGAGAGACACATTTGCAGATAAATGCAGGAAAGCTCTGCTTTTTCTTACCATTTCTCTGCAAGCTAGGTCTTACCGAGGCAGGAAACCGACTTAGAAGAAATTTATCAAAAAGAACTGCTTGCAGAAAGAAGCAGACAAAGTCTGCTTCGTTCTGCAAATTCTCTGTAAATTACGTATGACGGAGATTAACAGGAAAAGGTACCATGTAG
>CAKNWT010196524.1:0-10241 GCA_932066315.1 Andricus coriarius
ACCACATGTGGTTGAAGTTTTATACAATTACCGTTGTTGAAATTTCAACTACTTGTGAATGAAAAATTAGCTACAGTATAATTGAAATTCCAACCATGCAGTTGAAATTTCAACCACATATAATTGAAATTTCAGTAACGAGAAAAATTTTATTTCGGCACAATTAGTGAATTTCAAGGCAATTATAATTTTTCAAAAATCTTAAAGAAACCCCATGAAGATTCCTGAAAAATACTGTGCTTTGAAATTCACTAACTGTACCGAAAGAATTCTGATAAAGAATCAGTGAGTTATATCGTACGTTTGTGTCGTGTGATCCATGAGATTAACAAAGTACATATAATATTTAGGAAAATAAGCAGCTAGAAATAACAATACCATACCTATACCTATACCTATACCAATAGTCTGAATGAAATTTTCCCATGGTGATAATATTAATCCAACGTACCTTTTGTTTCCTTCTTTTCCTGAATATTATATGTCCTTTATTAATACAAACGTACGAAATAACTCTTTGTGGGACTTTGTCTCGTTGGGGTCTGGCCTGGACAGAAGTATGAGGGCGCATTGTGTATGCGCAAACGTCTTATTGAATTTTCAACTACATTTGGTTGAATTTTATTTCAACTCCGTGCACGAACGAGATTTCAACCACAAAAGTGGTTGAAAAGTAGTTGAATTTTCAACATATTTATGACAGTGTAGTTATTATACAACATTTCAGTGACAAATGTCAGAAAAATATCCCGGCTCAAGTAAGAAAATTAAATATACCTTATGATCAAACTGTACCCGGAATTTCCCATTCAAACAAACGGCGGTTAAGATATTGTCAAAACATTTTTTTTCTAGGGGGGTACATCTGTCATATGGCGCTGATACATATGTTTGAGCGCCATCTATCGGGAGTTTGTGAGTGATAGCTTTGTGAACAAGTCGTTGTTTGCTGTGTTCTGCGAATTTCGCAATGTCAAATTTAGTCGAGCAAAGAGTTTTCTCTGAAATTTTGTGTTTCTAACAATATATATTATGTGCAGAAGCGTTGAAAATGTTAACGGTAGCCTACGGGGAGTCGAAAATGTCGAAAACACAAGCGTACGAGTGGTAAAAAGAGCTTAAAGCGGGCCGTCCTGGGGTTGATGATTTGCCTTGTTCCGGTCGTCCATCCACCTCTGTCAGGGACGAAAACATCCAAAAAGTTTAAACAATTGTCCTCAAAGATCGTCGTGTGAGCATCGGGGAGATAGCAGCTGATCTTGGTGTCACTTTCGGATCGGTGCAGAGCGTTATGCACTATGTTTTGGACATGAGACGAGTTGAAGCGCGGCTTGTGTCGAGAGTGTGCGCCGCACCGGCTCACACATCTCATCTTCTACGCGACAATTTGACCAAAAACAACGTTCATAACGTTCCGCAAGCTCCGTATTCACCTGTCATGGGCCCTTGTGACTTTTTCCTATTCCCAAGACTGAATTAACCTCTTCGCGGAAAGCTTTTTGAGACGATTGTGGCGATAAAGGAGAATTGGCAGAAGGAGCTGAAGGCGATTCCAAAATCAGCCTATGAAAATTGTTTTCAAGATTGGAGGAAGCGTTGGAATATGTGTATTGCTTGCAATGGAGAGTACTTCGAAGGGAATAAAATGAATATCGATGAATATTTGAACTGCTTTCGTTTTATGGAAGAATTCCGGGTACTTTTTGATCATAAGGTAACTCGGCCCACCAAAAACTTTTGGTCCGGCACTGGTCGTTTCTCACAAGCGGTAAGAATTTTCTTGGTTAGTATATAACGACCGTTTTGACCGATACCCCCAGCGTGCGATATTCTGCGTTACTCTCTAAATCTGAATAAGCGAAAACTTCGCTGTTTTTAGCAGTGAACGAAACTATCACTGCGAAATCAGCGAGTTTCGCTGAAGAATCAGTGAGTTACGCTGGTAAATCAGCGAAGTGTGCGCCTGCGCAAAATAGGACAACAATTTGTCAGTGCTACCTACACAACTTTTGTGTACATTTGAGAAAATTCTCTTATTCAGTTCTTCAAAGCTATTCAAATTTTGTTTACTCGATTTAGATCATTCTCGAGGCATTCGAGAATATTTATTCGACCGTAAACGTAATGGCTTCTCGAAGAATGTGAAGAAATTTTGACTTGTAATAGCGATTACAGTTTCAAACAATGGCAGCAGTGGTAAATGCATTGCGTCTTTGGTGTGTATCTCGCCGTGGTAAACGTTACCAGACGTCAGAACACGTTTATGGTTATACGTAGGAATTGTCGTGATATTATTTCGTGATTGCAGAAGCAAAGAATAGTTCTAATTCAGAGTTATTTCTCTACCTGATTTCAAAGACAGAGGTAAGTTATTTTTCATATTTCTCGCTTGGGTGCCGTGCCGACTGCGTCAACATAACCTCTATCGTACTTTATACCTATATATTTAGTACATTAGTTTTCATGAATTTTGAAAACTGAAAAAATACAAGTTCTACAGTATTGCATGACAGATTAAAAAATAATTTATTCATTTTTCAGATTATTGCACTTTATATTTATATGTATTTTAAATAAGATACAGAGCCACTGCATGAAGAACTATCGGAAAAACAACTAACAAGAGAGTTGAAAAAAATTGGCGGACCTGACAAGACGTTAGCAATTGTACAAGGTGAAGAAATTTTAGTAAACTTTATTACTTTTAATTCGTTTTTTTTTCAATATAAAATTTGACAATTTGTAAGTATATTTTACACGCAACTTTTTTGTTGTCAATTACAATTTTTTTCGCTCTTTTCGCGATCCAATAGAGCTAACTAATAGCTCGAAGGTACTTTCTCTTTTTTTTTTAAATTTATAAATAAAAAAGTGATTCAACTCTTCATGTATCAAAGTCGGAGTTTTTGGTGCTGCGCCGCTCCTTTGGTGAAGGTTTTCTCGGAGATGGATGCTTCTTTGAGGTTGTTTTTTGTTTAAAATTAATAGCCTGAAAGTTATACAGATTTTTGTATGAGGTGCATACTCTGAAAAAGAGTGCTAAAGTCTTCGTGAGTTGGAAATTGACAAGTTTAGCCTGCATTTTGAAACGTTTGAATCATTATTTTCGATTTTCATTTTAAAATAGCAGTGAAGCGTGACCAAACAAAAACTTGTAGGATAGACTTTAATGCGATTATTGAAATTCTTAATTCTAAGATATTAAACTCTACTGTTCATTTTTATCTTTTTTAACTTGATATAAATAGTATCTGTGAATATCAAATATTAACAAAATTGTGCTAACATTATTTAGCAGTTTTTAAATTTAAATTTATAGCTTAGGACAGGTGCGTGTCTAGGTGAAAAAGTTATATATATTTTATACATAGTGAAAGAAATTATGTATAGTTTTCGTTTGTTTTATACAAAAATTGTATAAGACTAATAAAAATTAAATTTAATACTTTCGTCCATGTATAATTTGTCAACCTGGGTGAATAGACATTTTTCTTACTTTTTTTTCTAATTTATAAACGAAGTTTTTTAAGCTTTTTAAACGTTACTAAATTTGACTTTAATATAAGTACTTTTCTGAGGTACTTTTAGAAAAAATTTATTATTAAAAGTAAAAGTGGAAAAGGACTGGAACTTCAATTACTTCAATCAAAAATTTTATTTTTTATTTGCTTTGAAACAGAGTAAAATTGAACACTGAAGACACAAAAATTTATACGGATCTTTTACAGAAACATTAAATAACTACTGGGCTTGAAACATATTAAAATTGAAATTGTTTTTAAATAATTCCATACAAACGTTTGGGTAGTTTATACTTGTAATTATCGTTTACTCTTTTACTGGAAAAATAATGAATATTCCATGGAGTTGAATTTTAAGAAACTGAGACTTGAAAGCAGTATATCAAATATTCGAAATTAAATTTGAATGATTTCGTTTCAATGATTTTATTTGAACATAGATCCTCCTTGAATCGATATATTTTGGTGCTGTAGAAAAATAAACGTTGCGAAAATACAGAAACGGTGAAAAATGTTTTTCACGACATTCACTAGTGACAATCACTTTCTATATGCAGAAAATCTTAGAGCCTTAGTTCTCGCGGATTTACTACCAACCAATAATGCAGTACAAAACTGTAGTAAACAATTTACAGAAGAAAATCGTGGAAAAAAGCAGGCAGGGGAAAGAAAAGAGTGAGATTATAAATATCAAGTCATTTCGTCATTAATTTAAATATTAAATAATTTCATATCGTAGAAGTGAATGTATCGCATTATAGTTTAGGATTATTTTTTAATATCTTTTTCAAAGCGACAAGATGCAGGTGAAGTTCATCAAATGGACGAGGAAAAATTTTACGACCCAAGTAACATTTTGATCTGCTATTTACCCTATCGGGCCGAATGAACGGAACGGATACGCTACAGCGTACCCTTATATTATCCACATCGTATCCATCGTATCCATCGTATCCATCGTATCCATGCAAGAATAACTCATTAAAAAACGAAGATGAACATTCAACTTGTTGCAATTCGGATTATACGTGAAATTTTGCGTTAGAGGGTCACGCCCAGGTGCGAATTTGGGTTGGCAGCCAGAGTTGACGGTCGGCCCAAGGTCGGGCCGGCTTTGGCAACCGAATTATGCTAACCAAGGTTGGCTCAACTATAGCAGTTCGAAGCCACCTTAGTTGGGCCAACGTTAGTAGCCGACATTGGCTTCTAAAATTCACCCGACCGTCGGCCCAACTGTGGCCCAAGGTAGGATCGACGGTCGTTTAGGCTCTGGGAAATTGGCTCAAAATAACCATAACACTACGGGTGGCCCGAGCCTGGGCGATAGTTGGCCCCACCATCGGCGTAATATTATCCAGTGCAAGTAATCTTACTGCTGCCGACCGTCGGTCCAACTCTGGCCCAAGGTTGGGTCGACGGTCGTTTAGGCTCTGGTAAATTAGTTTAAAATAACCGTAACACTGTG
This sequence comes from Andricus coriarius, assembly GCA_932066315.1. Lineage (NCBI taxonomy): Eukaryota > Metazoa > Arthropoda > Insecta > Hymenoptera > Cynipidae > Andricus > Andricus coriarius. The sequence continues at coordinate 4,987 of CAKNWT010196524.1, forward strand.
GGCGGCCCGACCCTGGGCGATAGTTGGCCCGACCATCGGCGTAATATTATCCAGTGCATGTAATCTCACTGCTGCCGACCGTCAGCCCAACTCTAGCCCAAGGTTGGGTCGACGGTCGTTTATGCTTTAGCAAAATAGCTCAAAATAACCATAACTCTACGGGCTGCTCGACCCTGGACGATAGTTGGCCCGACCATCGGCGTAATATTATCCAGTGCAAGTAATCTCATTGCTGCCGACCGTCGGTCCAACTCTGGCCCAAGGTTGGGTCGACGGTCGTTTATGTTTTAGCAAATCGGCTCAAAATAACCATAACACTACGGTGATAAGAAATTTTTGAAACAAAAATTGTTTATTGTTTATTTAAAAATTATTTTATTTATATTACCGTTAACAGTTAATTTATTTTAAATACACATGATGTCGCAACATAATAAAAAAGTGAATTATTTTTTCAACTGCTTTGAGCTGTGGCTTATGAGGATGGTTTTTTCAATGACATTCAATTCTTTAGGTATAGAGTAATGGGTAAGACTCCCGACTGCTAGGCGATAGATTCAGGTATAGATGTAGGTTCGAAACCCCGTAGCGTTAGAAATTTTATTTGTAATATAATGTTTAAAACTGTAATATATGTATTCATTCTAAACAGGACAATTAGCATTTATAGTCAAAATACTCGTAATCAATTATTATTTATTTTTTGAATGCCTATTTTGTGTGTTTCTACCTGTGTAGTACGAACCTTCAAAAATCAAATTCGGCCCCACATTTTTGTCCAAGGTTGGGCCAACTTTGAAAACAAATGGTGTGCCAACCTTATATTCCGCGGTTGGGTCAACCATGACAAGTATTGTTGGCCCAACTTTGCAAAATATGGAGGGAATGCGTGATCATTACGCTGGTTGGCCCGACCATTGGCTCACACAGTTGTGCCGACCTTACAAAGGTTGGCCGAACCATGGCCCGACTGACAATTCGCACCTGGGCGGAGTAATTGCAATAGTTTTTCTTGCAACGGTAAACTTTAAAAAAGTATAATACTTATCGACAACGTGGGGTGAAGATGACTTCAAGCGCATCCATAATCGTTTAAGCAGTACTGCTTAAACGATTGATCACAAAATCTAAACCCTTGTAACACGGACAAGACTAGGTAGGTCTTATATCGTTGGGGTCGCTGAATTCAGGCCCGTTGTCTGTTTGGTCCAATCAGGTCAGGGTCAAGGTCAATCCAAGGTCAAACTAACAAAATTCATTGCCAACCAATTAACTCAAGGTACCTATAGGTTTTCGGGGTCGCTGAATTCAAATCCGTTGTCCTTTTGGTCCCATCAGGTCAGGGTCAAGGTCAATCCAAGGTCAAACCTAGCAAATTCATCGCTAACAAAATCAGTCAGGTTACCTATAGGTTTTTGGGATCGCTGAATTCGAATCCATTTTCAAGGTCAGTTCAAGGTCAAGCTTACAAAATTGATCGCTAACCAATTAAGTCACGGCACCTATAGGTTTTCGGTTTCGCTGAATTCAAATCCGTTGTCTGTTTGTTTCCATCAGATCAGGGTCAAGGTCAATTGAAGGTCAAATCCACAAAATTTATCGCTTACCAAATAAGTCAGGGTACCTATAGGTTTTCGGGGTCGCTGAACTCGAATCCGTTATCCGTTTGGTCCAATCAGGTCAGGGTCAAGGTCAATTCAAGGTGAAACCTACCAAATTCATAGCTTACCAAATACGTCAGGATACCTGTAGGTTTTCAGGGTCGCTGAATTCGATTCCGTTCTCCGTTTGATCCCATATGGTCAGGGTCAAGATCATTCCAAGGTCAAACTTACAAAATTCATCGCTTACCAATTAAGTCAGGGTACCTATAAGTTTTCGGGGTCGCCGAATTCAAATCCGTTGTCCGTTTGGTCTCATCAGGTCAGGGTCAAGATCAATCCAAGGTCAAACCAAACGGACAATGGATTTGAATTCAGCGACCCCGAAAACCTGGAAGTACCCTAACTTAATTGGTTGACGATGAATTTTGTACGTTTGACCTTGAACTGGCCTTGACCCTGACCTGATGGGACGAAGCAGATAAGAGATTCGTATTCAGCGACCCCAAAAACCTATAAGTATTCTGATTTATTTGGTAAGCGACTAATTTTGTAGGTTTGACCTTGAATTTACCTTGGCCCTGACCTGATAGGACAGAGCGGACAACGGATTTGAATTCAGCGACCCCGTAAACCTATAGTTACCCTGACCTAATTGGTTAGCGATAAATTTGGTAACTTTGACCTTGAACTGACCTTGGCCCTGACCTGATGGGACGAGCCGGACAACGGATTCGAATTCAGCGAAACCGACAATCTATAGGTGCCTATAGATCCTGTAGATCTATATATCCACCTAGTCTGGCCTGTGTTGCAAGCGTTTAGATTTTGTAGTCCTGTGTTATGGATGCTTGATTATGGTCGCTTGAAGTCGCCTTCAGCCCACGTTGTCAATAGGTATTATATTTTTGTAAAGTTTTTATCATTACAACAAAAACTATAACTAAAAACTATAAGGATACGCTGTAGCTGCTGTGGCCAAAAAAACGTGCAACCGTATATTGTCTACATAAAATTGCAGAAAAACATGGATTCATACTTTGTGCAAGGGGCTGGTTGGTTCATAATCCGTCACGATAATAATACGGTGAAGGATGTCGATTTGCTTTCTACTTGTAAGACGTACTTCGTCCTCAACGTATGCTACCCTGCGGGACTGCAGACTTTCTACAACTTTGTTGAAACTTACGTGTACAATTTGGGCACAAGCTCCCGAGCTCGAGGTGTTGTCGCGTCACTACAAGTAAACTTATGTGAGGTTGAAATCAGTAATTTCTGAAATGACGATTCGACTAAGGCATTTGATTGTAAATCACTATTCGGAAAAGCCGAGCTCTTTTAATCAGTGAATGCACAAAGATGTGTCCAGTGCAGTAGGGCCTGTGAGAGTGCTGAAGCTGATCGTCAAAGTATTTTGTCAGAGCAACAAAAAAGTTATTGTGTGTCATTAGAAAAGAAAATAGGAATCGATTATTACCTGTAGTAGCTTTCGTGCAGCCAAAATAAATTTAAAAAATGGAAATAATCTCATATTTTAAATTACCATGTTAAAATAAAATTACAACATGCTTTGAGTATAAACAAATGTTCCCTTTTACCCCCCTAATTTTAACAATTCATTAATTTTAAAAAACCGAATGCGCTGATGAAATTAGTGCGAAACACTGATTTCATCAGCGAGTAGTCGCTAATGAAACCCGCGACTCAGCTGCTTGAACCAGCGAATTACAGTGTCGCTGATTAAAACAGTGGATATTCGCTGATTCGCAGTGGTATACTTATAGCTGACTAAATCAGCATATATGCGATGCCAATCAGCGAATTTTCGCTCATTCAGATTTAGAAATTATAGTTGTCACTCTCAGTGTCTCAATGTATTGCCTGTCAAATTTAAAACCTTTTTAGACAAAGTACATATCAAAATACGCAGAATCGTAAAAACTGGTACATTCCAAATATCTTAGTTTTAAACAGCATATTGGAAAGTTATATATTGTTTACCTTCGTAATTTCGACCTTATGATAAACAAAGGGCATTTGCTGGGAAGGTTCAGTTTGTGGTGGATAATCATCGACATGGTCAACGAGAAAGCTTTATACCTCAGCATCACATATACTCAAAATTTTGTAAATAATTTTTGATGTATATGAATACTTACAAATTTGATTTTCATGGTAAAAACCATGAAAAACCCATAAAACAATAGTTTTTTTTGCATTTATCTGAGTAATTATTCAACATTCAAAAAAATGTTTTGAATAAAAGTTGCAGATCTCCTCGAAATACACATTTTATGTTGTAAACATTTTTTTATAGGAGTGATAATTTCCGAGAAAATCAGTAGTAAATCGATTTTCATGTTAAAAAATTAATAAAATACATAATTCATACCTTCATTAGTTTCGGCTTGATACTTATGTATTTTGACGCGCTGATTATGAATATGATAGTGAAAGTTGGCGAAAATTTTATTTTCATGGTGAAATCATAAAAAAACCATAAGAATAATGGTTTTTGTGATTAGCTCAGCTAATATCCAAAATTAAGAAAAAAAATCAAAGCAAAGTTGCAGATCTCATAGAAATACACTTTTTTTGCTGCAAACATTTTTTTATTGGAATGATAGTTTCCCAGGAAATCAGTAGTAAATAGATTTTCATGCTATAAAAAACATAAAAACCATAAAAATCATGTTTTTTTTTAATCACAGGGGTGTCTTCCCGCCCCCCACGCGGCGTTGGAAAAGGGGTAGGGGTACGATCTTATAATATTTTTGTGACTTGTCATAGGGGTGCCTTCACGCCTCCCCCCCAGGTGCGAATTGACCGTCAGCTAACGGTCGGGCCAACCGTTGGACGGACGGTCCAAATTTTTGCGCCACTGGTCGGGCCAACCAGCTAAATGATATAACGGTCAACCGCCTTTGACTTCTCAAAGTCGGCTCGACATTTGGCATGAAGTCGGCTCAACCTTGGACAACAATGTGGGACCGACTTTAATTTTTGTAGATTCAAGGTATTCAAAAAATTAATAATAATTGATTGCGAGTATTTTGACTATAAATATTAATGGTCCTGCTTAGAATAAATACATATATTACATTTTTTTTAATTCTATTACAAATAAAATTTCTATCGCTACGGGATTTCGAACCTACATCTATACCTGAATCTATCGCCTAGCAGTCGGGAGTCTTACCCATTACTCTATGCCTACAGAATTGAAAGTCAATGAAAAAACCATCCTCATAAGCCACAACTCAAAGCAGTTAAAACTAAACATTTCTTTAACACTTTTTTCTCAATAATTTTATTATTATTATGCGTCATCATGCAGATGTAAAATAAATTAAGTGTTAATGTGAATATAAGTGAAACATCTTTTAAATAAATAATTTAAACCCATTACAATTTTTAGGGATTTGTAGCCCAGGGCTGAAACCCTTAAATTTTTTTTCAACAACTTTTCAACAAATTTTTTTTCTGCAAAATTTTTGTTTTAATTTTTTTTCAACAATTTTTCTTCCATTAAGAAAAAAAAATTTCAAAAATTTCTTATAAGCAATTTTTTAAAAACAATTTGTTTTCAAACATTTTTTTAAAACTTTTTTAAAGAATTTTTTTTCAAACGTTTTTTTTTCTTGGCGCCCACTT
>CAKNWT010196525.1:0-12434 GCA_932066315.1 Andricus coriarius
AACTGTATGCGATCTGTGAATAAGATGTGCCATCCAAAATAGTGTTATTTATTATAAAACCCCTTTATTTCTAAGTGGGAATATGGATTAATGTGACGACTGTCACAGATGTCAAAAAAAATGTTTTTTAGGTGATGCCATGAGGTAATGCAATCCATCCATTGCTGATGGCGTCATGAATTCATCCGGTGGTCCGCGCGGATCGGATCGGTAGCATGTACCGATCCTTCTGCAATGTTCACTGCACCACTATTGTAATCTCGGTTCAGTAAATTTCACATGTCTTACAGTATTTAATACTAGGGAATAGAGGTTTGATTTACTAAAGGATTGCCGCTTAATTCACCTTAATTTCACTGTGGCACTTACGAAATGCTAAGTGATTTTGACATGTTCACACCCTCATTAAGAGCAGTTTTTACTGTTACGGTTACAAGAAACACGTTACATTTCTTGATAAGTAAAAAAAACATTTCTTTTTTCTGCGTGTGGTCCAAATCGGTTAATATTAATAGGTGCCACGAAGGCTAGGAAAACAAGAATAACATGGGAAAATTTTTGTTTTCGGAAAAATAAATTTCACGTTTCTGGGTTTAAACGTAGCATGCGGAGGATTAATAGTTTTTGGCTGTGGAGCCTCCAAGTAATAACTTTGGCTAATTTACATTGAATTTCGATTTCCCTGAAACCCACTTATCGATACCCAAATATGGCCCAAAACACTTAAATTGAAAATTTTGAGCAAAATTGACACACATAAACTCTGTTTTCTCTTTTTTTGTCATAAATTGTTTTTATTCGACAAGTGAAATATTTTTAGCATTTTTAAGTAATTTTAATTATTTGAATTGTTTCCGCTTGTTTAAATAATGTTTTCCCCTGCGTATTGATTAAAAACTTCCTTTACGTTTAATTGAACGATTGGTCATTTATATGAAAAGTAATCTTTGTTTTAAGAATTTACCAATTGTTTAAACGATGAATTATTATTTACTTGTAACTTTTTCTTAAAGAGAGGTAAGAAACTCTTGTTTTTTATTATTATTTTGTTAGCTTTTTGGCTTATTATTAAATAGTTACGTCACTCAGATATTACAACCCTATTATGCAACAAATTCATATTTGTTTAAATAATTTTGTTCTAAAATAAATGTTTTAAATTTATCTTTTTCTACAATTAATGTGATAATTTGTCACTATTGAAACCATTATCGAATTGTTTAAAAAATTTATTTCAGATTAACTATAAATTTTTATAGAAATTATATTATAAAAATAGGATTTTTTGAAATATGTTTGAATGTGTCGCTTATGGTTAATTACTTAAATATACCAGTTCTCAAAATAATGAATATTTGTTTGAACAATTTATTAATGTTTATTGCGAGGGTGATTTAAAGAACAGAATTTTAAAAATAATTTTAGAACAATGAAATTGAACGTAATTTCAATAGTTTTGATTTGGGACCAGCCTAATGCACATTTTAATATAAAATTAGGTATTAGGTAATTAGGTCCGGAGTTCAATGTCCGCTACGTGTGAATTCAGCCCCTGACTCCTATTCGAATTCTTCGTTTCTGAATCACGCCCTTATTCAATTCAAGTCTTATAAAATATGAAGAGTTTTTTTTATAACCATTTTATGACTGTATACATTTTTTTGGTAACCTTTCTGATAAAAAATCCAAGACTGTTGATCCTTGACTGTGCTTGAAACCTTCCATGACTTTATATAATTTTTCCATGGAAATTTATAACCCCTTTATAGGAAGTATACGAGACTTCATAAAAATGATGGCCCGTCCAAAAGTCCAGCACTAATCTAAGAAATTTTCCAAGACTTAGTTTTTCCGTGCATATGTGCCTTTACATGTTTACAGCAAGTGAGACATAGCAAGAGACCAAGCCCTTTATTTGTCTTATTTGGACCTATAACCCTATATTGACACAGGTACGACATTTTTTAACAGGATTCTATTTCGTGCTCATCGTGTAACTTCGGAAACGTAACAAGTTGTGTACTCAGTGTTGCCACAATGGAAATTGCGTTTGTACTCGGAAAGTGTACTCAGAATTTTGAAATTGTACTGTCAATGGTGCGTTGCGGCAGCGCCGCATATTATCACATTTTGGCGCGAAATTCAAATTACAATGCTAATCGAATCAAACTGTCGAATCATGGGTTGCAGTAGAGACCGTTCCATTTTCGACTTTCGAGTTTCGACACGGCACAAAGTGATAAATATGGGAAACAATTCGAGCCACGCGACGATTTTAATCGAATAATGAAAAAAATAATTTTATTCTTCTCCAAAAATGTTATATTTAATATTTCCGGTGAGAGAATTTTGATAACTACTTTCAGAATCTGAGGTTCAAAAGGTTATATCTCTCAAATTAACGAATTTGACCTTCAAATGACCTTGATTCTGTCGAGTAGGGGTCATAGGGGTCACGGATTCGTGATCAGCGCACCTGACAACGTATATTCTCCTTAGTTCCACTCCCGAAAATATTTTGTAGTACTGCGTCATTTTCGAACAATTTCCACTGTTGTTGAGGTAAGTCTTTTCATGGTTCATTTAAAATAATATATGAGTAGTTATCAACATTCTCTCGAGAGAAATATTAAATATAACATTTTTGGAGAAAAATTAAAAACAAAATTTCATTATTTGATTAAAATCGTCGCGTGGCTCAAATTGTTTCCCATATTTATCACTGTGCGGCCCCGGACTCCCACTGCACATTTCTGAAGTCTTGAATCACGAGAGTGAAGGAGACAGCAGTTTGCTCCATATCTTCCACTCTCGTCAAAGCTTCCTTCTACGGTTAAAGCAAGCACAATGCAAACTTTTGATTTGTCATTAGCTGCGGAGAGTACTTGACGGCATCGGCCAATCGCAGTGGTACATTAGGCGCAATGCCCAACGCGCCAATTCCAAACGTATTCAAAAATAAAATATTAAAGACACAAATTCAGCATTTGTACTCAAATGTACTTGAAAAAAAAGAGTACAGAATAAAGTGTACTCAAATTGTGATTGTGGTACTTACGTACTCAAATTTCACCAAATGTACTTTTTGAGTACAATTGTACTGTAAACGGCAACACTGTGTGTACTAAAAGAACATTTCAGTCATTAAAACCCACGTTTGTAAATAACATTACAAGGAAACTACAGTGTCGAAGTATTTTGCTCAGCTGCTGCAGCTTTTCTATAATTCAATCGTTACCAAAGAGACTACGTAAGAATCTAGTTATAGAAGTCGGCACACTAATACTTAAATGCACGTAGTGCAATCTAGTGAAAGGACCGGTTAGGGATTACTTCCTGATCAATTCCATCTAATAAGACAGGTTTATTTTGTGCACAGGACTAGGGTATTTCGAAAGAAACCTCGTTTTTACTCTACACAAGTACTAGCGCAAAGCATATTTATTGTGTAATTAAAGCTGGCAGTTTCATTCTAAATAGCCTACACTTGTGCACAACACATATCTAACTTATTAGAAGGAATTTATAAGAGCGTAATTCCTAACCGAACCTTTTTTTTGAGATTTGACTACGTACATTCAAGTATTAGTGTGCCGATTTCTATAACTAGATTCTCGCGCAGTCTCTCTGGTAATGATTGAATTATCGAAAATCAACAGCAGTCGATCAAAATACTTCGACACTGTAGTTTCTTTGTAATGTTCTTCACAAACGTGCGATGCAAAAACTGAAATGTTCTTTAAGGACACAACTTGTCACGTTTCCAGAATAACATGATGAGCACGAAATAGAATCCTGTTAGAAAATGCTGTACCTGCGTCAATATAGGGCCATATGAGGTCCAAATGCGACAAATAAGGGGCTTTGTATCTTACTATGTCTCACTTGATGTAAATGATTAGTTAAATGTCACCAGGAGTTTACGAAAGTCCAGCATTTGAACAAGATACCCGGCTGATAGCAAAGACTTCTTATTTGCTTGTCAGGTCCGAGTGAGGGAGATTAAAGAAGTATATATAGGTTTCCAACGGGTACAGTATAAACATGTAAAGACATGTATAGGGTACCTTTACTAAGTCGCTCGTAATAAAGTATAATAGGGAAAGAAAATAGCTTTGAATGCCTAATATTTTAAAACCGAACTAGTGCATTTTTCCTTCGCTTCTGCCACCAACTTCTGGGTCCCAACAATAACCCACACAGCACGCAATAATGCAGTAATATTGCGCGTTGTTGGAAAAGTTTTTACTGCGTGTAATTCACAGTTCCCGATATAGACGTTTGTATGTCTAATCTGGACCCGATAGGAACCGTTATATACATAATGTAATTTGATAGTTCAGACCTGATCATGTGCGTAATGCTTCTTATTAGCCTAGTTGGTTTTGATAATTGGAATAGCGTAAAGTCAGTGTTATATATACCTCGAAATTTAATGAAAACTGTCTTAACCTTTAGACGGCCGGAAAGCCGATATATCGGCTCCGGAGGAAAATCTGTATTTTTCTGTAAGAAACAAGACCCCGGGGTTTTTGAGGTCTGTAATCACGAATTGGGTGTTTTTATTTGAAAAATGCACGTGAGGGTTCCCCCAAGTCTCCCCCAAATGCCCCAATTTTTTATATTTCTGATACTCGGTGAAAACGTGACTCCGGGCTTTTTGGGGTCGCTGATATTGACTCCAGATTCATAATCAGCCACCCTGAAAACCCCGTGGTCATGTTTTCGCCAAATTTTGGGAAAATATCAAATTTTATAATCCAAAATTTTTCCTTTACCTCACTCGGCCGGGAAGCCGATATATCGGCTCGGTGTATAATTTGAACTTTGGATACAGTTGATTAATTATACAGGACACAAATTTGAATACTTTTAAGGGGCGGTTTATATCTCAAATACCGGCTGTCTAAAGGTTAAGTCATGCTGTAATCTTTATTGCCAATACATTATTAATGTCTTTTTAGTTTATTAAAAGAATTGTCTGTATTGCGATCTGATTGAAATATATCGGCCGAAAGTCGGTACATAATTGCATTTTCTTTTGTGATACGAAGAAAGATTTTAGGCAGGTACTCGCGGTAAGCAGATTCATTATAATAAAGGTTCTTTCTATATACCCTACACTTGTGCACAACATTAATTAGTGTGCTGGTTTTCTTGAACTAGTTACTTTTCCAGTGTGTTTGGTACTATCTGAATTATCGATAAGTAAGAGCAGTCAACCAAAATACCCTTACACTTTGCTGTACTTGTAATGTTTTCGACAAGCAAAAAATACAAAAATGTAAATGTTCCTTAAGCACAAAGTTTGTTACTTTTCCGCGAGTTGCAAGATGGGCACAAAATAGAATCCTGTTTGAAAATGATGTACTTTCCTTAATATAGGGCTATATGGGCTTCAAACGTGACAAATAAAGAGCTTTATAGCCTGCTGTGTCTCACTCGCTGAAAATGTATATTCAAAGGTTCCCAGTTTTTTTACGAAAGTGCAGGATTTGAACAATGAACCTGGCTAAAACCACGGGCTTCTCTTTTTTTTTGGTACGTGTGAGTTGTTGATTTTATAGAAGTATATATAGGCTTATATCGGATACAATGGAAACGTGTAAGGGCATCTATGGGGTACCATAACTAAGTCGCTCTTAGTAAATAACTATAGAAAAACCAGGTGGTTGTGAAAACTTAATATTTTAAATCCATACCAGTTCAGTGCCGTAGCCTGGTCTTCAGATACAACAAGAAAAAGAGTAAGGTTTGTTAATATCCAGTTTCTTTTTTCTCAATCTTAGATTGACATACCGACTTAGAAACCCTACAGGTAAACCAAACAGCACGCAGTGTTGTATTAATGATGCTGCAATATTTTGTGTCTTTGTGGGAGAGTACACAGGACGAGTGATTTAAAGTACACAATATAGAACTTTATATATTGAATTTGGACCCGATAGGAACCTATATATACCTCATGCAATATTAAAGTTCAGACACGATCACGTACATCACGTTTCTAACTTTCCTAGTTCATTTTGAAAATACTGGACTTTCATAACCTCTCAAGTAAAACGCCGTTACTCGAATAGAGTAAAAACAAGATTTGGTAAACCTAGGATAATTAAGTCCATCCTTATTAAGACCTTCTTAATTCTGCATTACCGAAATATTATTTATACCTTTTTAGCATGTTAAAAGAGTTGCCTTCTTTAAGATCTGATTGAAATCTAGCCAGGAAAGTTGATGCATAAATGCATTTGCTTTTATAAAACGTCGAACAGTTCTGCGCAGGTTATAGCGCAAACCATAATCCATAAAAATCTTGTTTTTAACTCTTGATCTTGATATAATCATAATAAACTATTCATTTATGGAATAGGTAGGATATTTTTCCAAGCGTTGCAAATTTCGATTGGATGATCGTTTTCAAGCGACAATTTGGAAAGGAACTATGGAAGGAAGCTATATTGGGAATCGCTGACTTCTAAAAATTTTACAATTTAATTTGATTGACTATTGATTGTTACGAGCGATGCTGGGTAAATCTAATTTTAAGTCTGATTTTGGTTCAGTGTGAAATATTATTTCACACTGTATTAAAATCATGACTACAAAGCAGATATATAGTCGCACCTCGCAACGCTCGTAACCCTAGAGCTTGCTATAGGACCGATCATATTGCATTCCTGAGCTCTAGACTGATTAGTCAGCGAGCTGGCTTCGAGACAAATAGATATTTAACATTAGAAAATTAAAATTAGACTACATGCGCATGATAAAAGTTTTCATGAAAGAAATAGATGTCTGTTAAAAAAGTAGAGTTATCTGGGTATGAGGCCCACGACATCCCTTGCACTCCTACTCAAGATCCTCCTTACCTTGCAAAAATCCCTACCAAAATTACCCCTTCTATGAACTGACAAGCTACATCTCATCAGAATAATCATTACGGTCACTCGAGCAACCTGGTGTCAACCAGAAATACTCTAGTTAGAGGGAACACCCCTGCCTTACCTGACCGCACTCGGAAACATTTAGTTTACCTTTTCTCAAGCTAGTCGAAATTTAGCATGTCCACTATACCTCCTATCTTCTTTCAGTACATTTAGTCTAGCCAGTAACGGGAGTGAACGGCCTAAATAGGCGTAAAGGAACCTAGTGCTGGAAAGGGTTAAATTCAATCGTTCGGACGTCAAACAAAAATAATCTTCCTGTCGAAGGAAGGTAGGACTGAATCCAGCCTGTAAAAAAACAAAATATCAAAAATGTGTCTAGAGAGAACTATACCTTTGCGAATATCAAAACAAAAAGGAGCAATTTTCTCTTAACGACTATAGTCTAATATATCGATACTTTTCATTGTCAAATTACGTACACACGGAATGAAATATCGTTTTGAAAATTTGGCATGCTAAGTAGAAGGCCAAAAGAAAGTTGGCTTTCCCAGGTGCGAAATTCGGTCGGATGCCAGAGATTGACCATCGGCCCAAAGTCGGTCCTACTTTGGTAACCGATCTACGGTAACCAGAGTTGGAACGACTAAGGTGTTTTCAAGCTGCCATGGTCTCGCCGACTTTGGCAACCGACATCGGCGGTGGGCGAAAAGCCAACTGTCGGCCCAACTCTGGCCCAACTTCGGGCCGACGATCGGATAAACTGTGGCAGATCGGTCGGTACGACCGCATGAATGCGGTCGGTCCGTCTCTGTATACATCAGTCGGTTAACCACAAGTCACCTTTATGCACCGGATGGTCGGTTAGACCTTGGCCCAAATATAGGCCGGCCGTCCGACAAACGCGGGTTCATTGTTTCAAAAAGATTGTGAAAGTACGGTCCGCCCGACTCTGGGCAATAGATGGCCCGATCATCGGCATAACATTGGCTTTTACAAATCATCATGATGCGCGAATTTTAAATGCTCATTAAAAATCACATTTTATGTCATTATCAAAAGTTGTAAAATAGCCTAAAACGCGAAGAAACAAAATATTACACAAAGAAAAATTATTCAAAGTGGGCGCAAAAAAAAAATGTTTGAAAAAAAATTGTTTAAAAAAGTTTGAAAAAAATGTTTGAAAACAAATTGTTTGAAAAAAATTGTTGATAATAAATGTTTGAAAGAAAAATTGAAAAAAAATTGTTGAAAAAAAATTGTTGAACAAAAATTATAACAAAAATTTTGAAGGAAAAAAATTTGTTACAAAGTTGTTGAAGAAAAATTTAAGGGTTTCAGCCCGGGGCTATAAAACCCTAAAAATTGTAATGGGTTTAAATTATTTATTTAAAAGTTATTTCACTTATATTCACGTTAACAGTAAATTTATTTTACATCTACAGGATGTAGCATAATAATACAAACATTATTGAGAAAAAAGATTTAAAGAAATGTTTAATTTTAACTGCTTCGAGTTGTGGCTTATGAGGATGGTTTTTTCATTGACTTTCAATTCTGTAGGCATAGAGTAATGGGTAAGACTCCCGACTGCTAGGCCATAGATTCATGTATAGATGTAGGTTCGAAACCCCGTAGCGATAGAAATTTTATTTGTAATATAATTTAAAAAAATGTAATATATGTATTTATTCTAAGCGCGACCATTAATATTTATAGTCAAAATACTCGCGATAAATTATGATTAATTTTTTGAATACCTTGAATCTACAAAAATCAAAGTCGGCCCCACATTTTTGTCCAAGGTTGGGCCGACTTCATACCAAATGTCGGGCCGACTTTGAGAAGTCAAAGGCGGTTGACCGTTATCATTTAGCTGCTTGGCCCGACCAGTGGCGCAAAAAGTTGGACCGCCCGTCCGACGGTTGGCCCGACCGTGGACTGACGGTCAATTCGCACCTGGGTTGGTCCGTGAGTCCTAAATGCATCGGTCGATATTTATGATTTTCATTCATAAACTCTTTTCTTCCCTCAAATCTGTGCCTTGCCACAAAGGTCCTTTAATATTTATTCATATTTTTCGGAAATTTTTCCGCGTTATTTTAACTTTTATTTTTAAATATGGGTAAAAAAATATTGATCTCAGGACTGCCTTGATCAGCTGGTATACTCGTTACATGACCTTAAAGGATTAGTTCGATACAAATCGCACAATTTAAAAAACCCTGCTAATCGCCATTTTGTATACGCCAAGTTGAATTCTTAATACAATATTTTGGATCTGTGACTCAAAAATCTTGTAGAAAAAGAGTTTTGTACAAATCGGGATAATTTTTTTACAAATGATGACAGAAGCCACTATAACTATAATATCGAAAAAATAACGTTAAAAATAAAAAAAATTTAATTATTGAAAAAAGACACAAGGTACGAATAAAAATTAATAGACAAAAATTGTTCAAGCAAAAAAGATCTACGAATTTGTTATCAATTTTTAAAATAAAAATACATTAAAAATACAAAAATTAACTTTTCGGAATAACGACACAAGCTACAATAACATATTATTTAACCAAATTTTCGCCTAAATTACAGTAAACTTCCCTTTATTTAAAAAACCGCTTATTTATAAATTCACTTAGTTTAAAACCCCTACACGCACTTATTTTAAATTGCGCAGTTTCGTCATCTCCCACCACGGTCCCTGTACACTCTCCTTCGCGTAAGCGAATGAACAATAAAAAAAAGAGGCCCAAAGAGGGCCCTCATTGGTTTAAATTGAGTATTTTTTCACGATGTCATTGGTACTCTCACCTCAAATTTCGTATAGTTGATTGTATTTCGCGAAAAACTTAAAACACTTGAAAAATATTACTATCGAGACATTTATAACGTACCTTTACGTTTCGGAGATTTTCTCCAGTAATCGTATGCAGTTGCAGTACCATGTACTAACCTTCCTGACGGTTGACATTTCTACCTATCGACGTCATGGCACAAAACTCACTATTCCGCGAAGTATTTGAGTCGTTTTTTGATTATATAATATTAATTTTTAGTTGGAAAATGGTCGTATGCCAACAAAAACACTTGAAAAACACTTATGCATGCATGCAGACGAATGGACCGCGACTTTTTCAACTGTGCAATAAGCCGAGACCGGCTGAACCGTTTCCACTTGGAATGCTTCATATTGCGTAATATACGCGACTGACTACTCGCGCACACGGCCCTTCTGAGGCGAGAGTCGCAACCGTCTCTAGCCCTATGCGCTGACAAACTGTGTGGGCCAGCAGTTCTAGGAATGTTGAGTGTATTTATTTGTATTATTATTGATTTCAAATCACCCGCGCTTTTCGGCTGAAAAAGTAGCGACAGGCGGCGCATCGATACAAGAACGAAGTAGCCAGTGAGCGTCGTTGATAAAAATAAACTGCCGAATCGCGGTAAGCGTGGGGCTCCCTCCAGCTTTAAAGTAATTGGTCGGGTACGTTTAAAGGATCTTAAAGTAAACGGAAGTTTACTGTCAGAAAAAAAGTCAGGACTTCTGACCATTTCTGACCACTTTTGTTACGTTTCTGGACAGAAATCGTCAGGAAAAGTCAGAATTCATGAGAAATGTTCAGAACTCGTCAGAGCTTGGGTCCGAAGGATAATCCTTTTATTAGGGGTCCAAGAATAGAATGCCATAAAACCTAATCCCTTTTATATTTCCCAGGATATTTTATAATATTTACTTATATTTATTTATGCATATTCTCTTTTTACTTATATTTAATTAATTATATTCATATGTATATGTATATTAAATAACTCTGAAGGTGAATTTGAAAATTTTGTCCGTTTTGATGCATCTCTTTCTCTTTACAGGATACATTATATTTATCCTAATTTTCAATTTTGTAGGAAAATTTTTAGGTATCTGAAATCGTTGTAACCCGTAGATTCTGAATTTCTAACTTTTGAATCTGTATATGCAACATCGAAAACAAAAATAATTTTGAATTTTTAATCCTTTTGGGTCGGGCTACCTGCGATCCTAGCCGATGAGCTACCTGATAGGATGTGAATTAGCATATCTTCAGAAATAGTCAGACTCGTCAGGATGTTAAGGAATCGTCAGATCTTCTGACCATTTGTGACGATTCCTGACTTTTTTTAGCAGGGTATATTTATCAGGGTAGCTGAGAGTAAAATTAATGCAAAGCAAAGTACAAATATTAAAGTAATCATGAAAAATACAAAGACTGAGCGCGTAGCGCGAAGTAAATACGCACGACGCAAATACGAAAAAAATATTACGAGTCCAGGATTCATTAAAATTGGGACACATGCGCACTTCACGAAATGACGATTAACAGTTTGTGATTTGACGATTTTGCTTCATTTCCTTCGGAAAGTGAAGAAAAGTAGCCATAGTAGGAGGAAATTAAGTGACATCAGATGGTAAAAATTACTTCCCTGCAAAAAACGTCGGATTGAAAAGTATTGTTTCGCGTTTACGAGATGTTCTCGTGAAATCTGCTTTTCAACAACCTCGGTGGAGGATAGTCCAACACTTTTAAATGCGATACTTAGCATATAGCATCTAAATTTGGAATGCGACTAAATGCGAAACAAAAATTTCAAGTAATTGAATCCTGTCTAATGCGGGATTTCGCTTTCATTAAGGTATTATTCAATCCGAAGCGAACCGAAGACAAGTCAATCCTCATTAATGCGAGATTTCTCTTTGATCTGAATGCTATTGAATGCGATAAAAAGAGAGGAAAGTTTGGAGTAAACTGAAAACTTTTTAATGCGAGAGTTCGCATTCATTTCAATGATATTGAGTGCGAATAAATGAGAGAAAGATTAGAGAAAGTTGAAAACTTTTGAATGCGAGAGTTCGACTTCATTTGAATGCTATTGCATGTGACTAACTGAGAGGAAAGTTTAGAACAAAGTGAAAACTTTTGAATGCGAGGATTCGCAATGGATAAATTTTTCAACTTCGTCAGGCGATATGAATGTTTTTCAAAGCGGAACGGCTGATTAAAATACATTTTAATTTTTGGTAATTAATTTAATTAATTCAGTAATGTAATAAAGAAATGAATACTTGAATGCTTATTTTTTCAGCTTGTAAAAATATATTTCTGTTTTTTTTTCTTTTCAAAAAGTGAGAGATTTATTCTAATATAATGCATACAATTTAGTGTATCCATAACAACTAAAAAGGTTCTCTGTAATACTTGTACTTTACCACTCTCCCCTCTCCTAGATTCTAGCTAAGGGTAGTTCGCCCACGACGCCTATACAAGGCCCTCGGGGCCTCAGTAGTCCTTGCGCCCTGTCTACGGATAGGTCTGTCTCTGTATCTTTCGGTTGAATAAACAAAAGTATCTCATATACAAGTTAAATGAGTGTAACTTTACTAGACCGTCACATAATTTTGGCGATCTTGGCCACGATCCCTTTGATCGATACGACGTTCTTCGGGGATAAAAACAAAAAGAATCTGTGAAGTGAAGACAGTTAAGTGAAGTTAAGTGAATTGTGGCATCTTAG
>CAKNWT010196538.1:0-14405 GCA_932066315.1 Andricus coriarius
AAAAATATTTCGTTTAAAAGAGGACTTAAAATCTTAAATAATTTTTTATTATGTTACTTTTTTTCGTCGAAAATTGCTATTTTTAATTTAAATAATATCGTAAGATTTTGCATATTTTCATTATTCTTCAGATTATCATTCGGACTCAATTAATTCACAATTTTACACAGTTTGAGGTTGTTTTGGCATTTTATACCGGAAATCTGTACTTTTAATAAAAATTCATTGGATTTCAAAAAAGATAAAAATAATTTTGTACATTTTTAGGTCATGCTTGTGTTTTTCACCGGAAATCAGTATATATTTCAAAGAATATTTACAATTTTGGAACAATTTTAGGCTATGTTAACATTTTTTTATTGAAAATCAATTATTTAAAAGAAAAATCATTTGACTTAAAAAATTAAACTCACAATTTGTAACATTGTTTTTAGTTTCTTTATTTTTTTCGTCAGAAATTGACATTTTTAAACAAAAATGCAAAGTTTTGATTGTCCATCCAAAAATATTATATAATAATACTGAAGTTAAGACATCAAGTTTATTCCATAAATTATCGAAAATATTGTCCTTGCTTTTCTTTTATATTACTTTAGATAATAGATACTGTGAAATACAAAAATTTGGTGTCAATATTAATTTTACTTATTAATTTAAAAATTGCGCGAGAAAAAAATAATCGCGCGGGTAACTTGCGTGTTTTTTCAAGTTTTATTAAATAATAAGCTGTAGTTAGAGAAATATAGAAAATGCAAGATGTCAAAATAATCCAGGAGTACTACAAATAAGTTTGTTGCAAGAATATTTTTACAAGCTCATTTTTAGTGCTACTAAATATAACTTGAACTACAAAGTACAATTTTGAAAAAGTTGTTGGCAAAAATTGTTTTACTTCTGAATACACTCAACTCCCGATATAAGAATGTTTTCGGGTATGGCTTGCCTTGGCCTTGATCCTAAATCGGGAAAATACAAACTTGAACAGGCAGGGCCCTATGAGCCATTTCTGTTGGATGTGGACGCATGATGCAACCTGATGCAACAAAACGATTTACTTGATGTACGAGTAGAAGCAACCAAATTTTACTCTTTCAATAAACCTTTTGTGGATCTAACGAAAATCTTGTTAAAACACCAAAATCTCGGTTTTGATTAAATAACCAAAATTTGTGCTGCTTCTACAGCAAGCAAAGTATTGTATTGTCCTAATCGAACATTTTTCTCAGTGAATCTTACTTATTCAGAATCAAGCAATTTTATTATAAAATCGAATTTCTGATCGTAGTTCTTTTATTAAGAATTTTCTTCGAAAGAATATCTGATATTCTTGGAAAACCTTGAGCCATGCATAAATTTCCCTTCGCCTTCAAAGTAAGGGAAAATTCTTGAAACAGACGTTTAACTTCTTTTACAAAATTTCTACAAGTTTCCGAGGAACTTCAATGATGGCGTAAAAGTTTTTAAACCGTCTTGCCAACTTTTGCATAAGTTACCTTTGAGAATCTGCACTTGAAAGAGTAGACACTGAAAAATGAATAAAGCTTAGTTGTAAATTACGAAATTTAAAGTTATACCAAGTACATGCCAGAGTTTCGAATTTCAAGTTAAAACAAGACGTGACTTCCCAGGGGGTTAGGGTACTGGCCCAGTACAGAAAAAAGAACTTAATTACAATTATGTTCTGTAATGGTAGTGGTACACTACTGGAACACCACTGGCTAACAACTGGCGCGGTACTGGGCCATTATTTTATTGTACTGAACCAGTACTGGAACCACTACAAGAAAAGATACTGGCCCAGTACCTTCTAACCTTCTGCACTTCTGGCTTAGTACCAGTTCAATGTTAGATAAGTACCAGTGCGGACCTGGTACCGCGCCGGTAATTTGCCAGTAGTAGGCCAGTACAGAACCAGGATGTCTTTGTCTTCTTCTTATTGTTTAGTCGAGAATCAGAGAGAGGGAAATCTGATGGCTGCGAATATAAGCGGTAACTGAAGAGAGTTTTACATAATTTCCAAAATATTCAATATAAAATGTAGACTTATTCCGGCTTAATTATAAAAAAAGTTCCGTATTTTTTTTAAATGAGTTCATGCAGGTATATTTTATCAAAGTCTTGATAAAAAAATATTTTATTTTATATGAAATCAATTAAGAGTTTTGGAATTAAAATTTTTTAAGCTCGCCTGCTTCTAAAATGTATAAAACCAAAAAGCATTGATAAATCGATCATTGATAAATCATTTATTTATCACATACTGTACCCCGACCCTATACGACCTAGGCAAGATTTTTGGACGGAAGTCCGAGCGTTCGATAGCTCAGTTGGTCAGTGCGTGCGGCGTGAGTTAAGTTTGTGGTTAGGTACTTTTAAGTAGGTAGATAGGGTTCGAATCCCCAGCGATTAAAGTTTTTAAAACTGGTTTAAGCATGTGATTATATTTGTGAGTGACAAAAAGTGAACGTGTGTGTAGCTGCTAATAAATTAGGTGCAATAATAATATCACAAATAATTTATTTTTCGTGTTTTTTTTTCCAACGTTTTCTATACATTTAAATAAAATAGTTTATCAAGTTGCATAACAAAACCTTTTAAACTTTCACTAAACTGTCTTCCACATCGGCTGCTCTTGAGGAGATTTTGATACATAATTATTTCTAGAAATATTTCAATTTTTATGCCTAAAATTTTTTTCTGTTGAACCGATTTGTACAAACTTTTTAACATAACTCAGCTAGATGAACATCCAGGAAAGTAGAAATCGGAAAAACTGTTCCTAGTTATATTTTACTTATAATATCAATATCAATACTAATTATATGCATTATATTGTGTTGCGTATTAAATATTCTTATTGTTTCTAAACGATTATTTTATTTGATATAAAAGATGTGAGATTTCACCAAAAACATCTACGATGCAAAACATTCCGCCAAGTAAAAAGTTATCAGCATCATCAACATAGATTGGGAAACCGAAGTTTGTCAAGTAGTTCTAAAAGATATTTAAATTTAAACAAAAATTTTGATTGATAAAATTTTAGAACTTTCGAGAATGTATTAAGGTACTATCAACATGAACTAAGTTTCTTGGGAATTTTTTCAAATTGGGAATATAGATGACTCATTAAAGTGCTATTTAATGGTCTGTGCAATTAGTAGAAAGAAATGGACTATTCCAAAGTTAAGATCAGATTACTTCAACAAAATTGATATTTTTTGTTTTAACAAAACAGTTGATTTTTAAACTGGAAAAATATAGTCAGTGGAAGTAACGTTACGGAGATAACATTTGGTACGTTTCCCGATGATAAATTTGAAAGAATTCTTCTTTTTACTCTAAATACTAACAAGAAAAATCAACTACTTTTGGTTAAAAAGTCTACTATTATATATTTTTGGTTCGGAATCCATCTCGTTTGATTAAAATTTGGTTGAAATTTTTATTATTTTGTTGAAAATGCAACTATTTTGTTAAATAGTCATCTCTGTTGGTCAGAAATTCAGCTACTTTGTTGAAAGTTGAACTGCTTTGTTAAAAATTCATTTTTTTTTATTGAAAATTCATCTCCTTGGTTGAAAATTTAACTATTTCATTTTTAGAAAATTTAAATTCTGGGTTAAAAACTGATCTTTTGGTTTCAACTCTTTTGTTGAAAATTCATTTTTTTATGATTCATCATTTTAGTTAGAAATTCATCTCTTTCGTTGCAAATGTAACCATTTCGTTGAAAGTTCTATTTTTCAGTTGAGAATTAATTTTTTTATCTAACAATGTAACTTTTCCATTTTGAGTCGAAAATTGATATTTTTTATTGAAAATTGATCTTTTCTAGTTGAAAATTCATGTATTTTGTTAAAAATTCGTCTGTTTTTACCAAAAATGAATCTTCTTGACTGAACATTCATCCTTTTTTTTTAAATGCGACTGTTTTGGTCTAAATCAATCTGGCTCTCGATCTGGCTCGGTTGAGGATTCAACAGTTTGGTAGAAAATTAATCTATTCGGTTGAATATTAACTTTTTTGTTAAAAATTCATATTTTTTGTTAAAGTTTAACTATTTGGTTGAAACTTAAACTATTTTTATACAAAATTTAACTTTTTGGTAGAAAATTAAGTTTTTTGTCAAAAAATCATATTTTCAAGTTGAAAATTCGACCGTTTTGTGGATAATTCGTCCCTTTGGCTTTAAAATTCAACAATTTTGTTGAAAATTAATGTATTTTGTTGAAAATTCGTTTTTTTATTGGTAGAAAATTGATCTTTTTGCTGGAAAATTAATTTTTTCCGTTGAAAACTTAACTATTTGGTTAAAAATTCATCTTTTTTCGTTTAAAATTCAACTACTTGATTGAAAGTTGAACTAGTTTGTTAAAAATCCATATTTCTTGAAGATTCACCTCCTTGGTTGAAAATTTAACTATTCCATTTTTATAAAATTAATCTCCTGGATTAACAATTAGCTTTCGGAATGAACTCTTTTGTTGAAAATAAGTTTTTTTTAAAGATTCATCATTTTAGTTCAAAATTCATATATGGTTGAAAATGTAACTATTTCGCTGAAAGTTCTTTTTTTTTTAGTTTAGAATTAACTTTTTTAACTAACAATGTAACTACTGCATCTTCGGTTCAGAATTGATATTTTTTAATTGAGAACTAATCTTTTCTAGTTGACAATTCATGTATTTTGTTAAAAATTCGTCTTTTTTGATCGAAAATGAATCTTCTTGGCTGAAACTTCATTATTTCTAGTTAAAAAGACGATTGTTTGAGTGTACATTAATCTTGTTAGGTTGAGGATTCAACAATTTGGTAGAATATTAATCTATTCGGTTAAATATTAATCTTTTTGTCAAAAATTCATAATTTTGGTTTAAATCTAGCTATTTTGTTAAAAATTAAACTACTTTTATGAAACTTCAACTTTTTTGTTAGAAAATCATATTTTTGGGTTGAAAAATCAACCGGTTTGCAGATAAATCGTCCTTTTGGAATTAATATCCAACAATTTTGTTGAAAATTGATGTAGTTTGTTGAAAATTCGTGTTTTTTGACAGAACATTAGTCTTGTTGCTGAAAAATTAATCTTGTTGGTTAAAAATTTAACTATTTGATTAAGAATTAATCTTTTTCAGTTGAAAATTCAACCACTTGGTTGAAAATTGCACTAGTTTGTTCAAAATTCACATTTCCTTAAGATTTACTTCCTTGGTTGAAAAGTTAACTACACCATTTTTATAAAATTAATATTCTGGATTAAAAATAATCTTTTGGGTTGCAGTCTTTTGTTGAAAATAATTTTTTTTTAAAGATTCATCATTTGGTTAAAAATTAAACTATTTTTATAGAAATTTAACTTTTTCGAAGAAAATGAACTTTTATGTTAAAAAATAATATTTTCGAATTCAAAATTCAACCGTTTTGTAGATAATTCGTCCTTTGGCTACTATTCCACTATTCCATTTTTGGTTAGAAATGTATCCTTTATAAGTTGAAAATTCGTCTTCCTGGTTTGAAAATTATCTTGTTTGTTGTAAATTCAGTATATATTTCGACTTGAAATCTTATGAATCTAAAGTGTTTCATATTACATTCAATATGGTATTTACATTAATTTTATTTAAAAGAATTTATTCCTCGATCATTACTATATTTGATCTCTTTGGGATCGAGCGTTTATTAAGGAATTATCTCGAATGCACTCAGAAAACATCCTCACTCCATCTACTAAAAGATTTGGTTAAAGCATCTCAAGAATTTGGTTAGGTCAACCAAATATTTTGTTATCCATATAATAACCATATTCTAGGGTTAGACCAATTAAAATTTCGTTGATTCAACCAAATTGTTTTTTGAGCGTTAATTTATCATGTTTTGTTCACTTTCTCCTCAGTTATAATTAGGGGTATTCCCCACAGGATATTTATTTTGTAACTTATGCGCATGCGCAATTATGGCTTGATTATAGAATTATGTCGGAATGTGAAGTCGAATCCTCGTGAGTATCGCGCGTACGTGCACGTAATGTCAAAACGGTTGTCAAGCATGAGGTGACCTTACGTCATATGAAGAGTGAACGTGATTGGCTGATCGCGGGACGAGCCTCCGTCAGGCCTCTATGCATTCTGAATGACTCACGTTCAACTGTTCTGTTTATCTATCATCATCCACTAAAATGCCGCAGGCGTCTCTCTCTCTCTCTCTCTCTCTCGCTCTCTCTCGCAAACATCACTCTTAATCATATATTCATGTATGTGCTTATAACACACAAATCTGCTCGTCATCATCGAGTGATCGAGTATCGAGATAAAATTCCTGGAAATTATCACATCTTAAGATTCCTTCCTCATTTTGTATTGCTTTTTGATTTATATTTTATAATATAATATATGGAGGACCCACGGTCTAAAATTATTACGGAGGGCACACTTTTAACAACTACCCCCGGCTTACTCTGCGAAAGAGTATTCCGTATTTTTAAACTAAATTTATATCCGGTACAAAAAAACTCAAATTTAGAAAATCTGGACTCTATACGCTGCGGTCGGAAATTGTCGGTACGAACAGCACGAGTAACTTCTAATAGATATATTTTTGACTTTTTGAAAAGAATGGACCACGCGAGAAGTTTAAAAAGAATGCAAGAATTTCTCGAATTTTGTACCTCGACTTCAACTTCTGGCAAAAACTAGGAAAGCTGTAGTAAAATTCTGAAATTCATACATCGCAGTTTTTGAAGTCTTATCTTTAATTTAAGCCAGTAAAACTTACAAAATCTTAAGGGGTTCTCGAGATACGATTCAAAACGTGCAAGTCTCAAATGTCAAGTTTCAGTCGGCGATTACCGCTGTCGGCCGCGATAGCGGTGATCGCCGAGAATTTCTCAGATTTCGTTCCTTAACTTCAACTCGTGCTGTTACTTAGGCAACTTATGGAAGGAAACTGAAATTAGCAGGATGTAGTCTTTGAAATTTTATCTTCAATTTAAGCCAATAAAACTTCGAAAATATTCACGGGTTCCCAAGATATGGTTAAAAATGTCCAAGCGTATCTGCGTCGAGTTTCAGTCGGCTTTCTCCGCTGTCGGACAGGGTCGCTGAGCAAGCGACTGAAACTCGGCGTAGATACGCATGGGCATTTTTAGTCGTATATCGAGAACCCGTCCATTTTTTTAAAGTTTTATTGGCTTAAATTACAAATAAGACTTCAAAGACTATGTAGTATGAATTTTAGATTTTTGGTATAATTTTCCTAGGTTTCACCAGAAGTTGAAGTCGAGGTACAAAATTCGACAAATTCTTGGATTTTTTTTTAATTCTCATGTGGTCTATTACCTTCAAAAAGTCAAAAATATCTCTTTTAGAGGTCAATCGACGACGAATTTAATAAGCTTTTCATTTTTTTCATTTGTTTGATTTTTAATACTACTCGCGCTATTCGTACCGACAATTTCCGACGGTAGTGTATAGAAGATGTAGAACTTTTAATCCTTTTGTTGTAAATATCAATTTTTTTATATTTCTCCTATCCTTCGGCACGGAATATTCCCAAATTTTGTTAGGGCAAATTTTTTTTTATCAAATATAGGCATTTTTCCCTATTTTCGGGAAAAAATCGTAATGACTCGAAACTATTCCCGAAAAAATAAAGAATAATTCAAAAAAGTTAGGAAATAAATAAAACCGTATGAAAATGGCAAATTTTTCTCATCTTTTAGGGAAATTTTCTCATACTTTCATAGGAAATATTTCTTAATATTTCCACGAATCTAACGGAAATCGTTACTTTTAGTATTAAAATGACTACCGTAAATATAAGGTATTTTTGGCGATATCCTCATAAATTTAAAGTTTCAAGAAATGTTTTGTAGAAGTTAGATAATGTTGCAACCTTTTTGATAATATTCATACTTTAATTGGGAAAATTATTTTTCGTAAAAAATTAGGTATGTTTTTCTTATATTGAGATATTTGAAGGGTGACAGTACTGAACTATAGTTATGTACTTTATCTATAGATAATTTAAAAAATCCGAAATTTTTATAAGAGCGAAAAACATTCTATAAAATCGAAATCACCACTTAAAGATAAGACAAAAAATCACTTTACGAGATTACGTGCTGCTGAGTAGATCCCGCACAAATTTGATTAGGAAAAGTTATCTACTTTCTTGGAAATAGATGTATCGGCTGACAATCTTTAAAGTAACACTGACCACAAATTGGAACAGGCTCGGCTGCGGATTGCGATAAAAAATATAAGACTGTCAGTTTCAATAGAAATTAAAATTTACGCCCGAAATATTGAGATTCTGAATGCGGACAAAAAATATTTGATCTAAATAAATCTAAATATTGCAGATATTGCAAAATAAAGTACAAACTTTATTTATCATGATAACTTTAATATTTGTTCCTTATTTTTCACTAATTTTTATCATCAGCTATCCTGAAAAATGTATATAATTTCGATAAATTTATATTATTACAATTAGTAATATGCATTGGTATCGAAACAAGCGTATTTTCATTGTCTTATTTTATAATTTAAAAAAAAGTGCGCATCCTATAAGAAAACAATTTTGTTATTATACATTTTTTTTCAACATCTGTCGTTTTTCCATAAATTTAATTTGTTTATTTTCAATGTTAATTTTTACGATTTGAACCAAAAATACGCATCGTAGCGTAAGGTTGTCCCGAGATAATTTGTAGATATAATTTAGGCGAAAATTTTTGTTAAATAAAATGTTATTATAGCTTGTGTCGTTTTTCCAAAAAGTTAATTTTTTTATTTTAAATGTATTTTTATAATAAAAGTTTATAACAAAATTGTAGATCCTTTTTGAATGAACATTTTATATCTATTCGTTTTTTTTCGTACCTTGCGTCATTTTTTCAAAAACTTAATTTTTGTATTGCTAATTTTATTTTTCACGATTATAACAAAATTAAACAAAAAGTGAATATTTCAATAAGTCAGTGCTAATTTTAAAAGCTATAAAAAATATATTTCACTACAAAATTATAAAATGACTGAAAATTTTTTTAAGGAGAAATTGTTTTCTTTTGACTAAGATTTTAAATTACAAGCATTAATTTTGCCCATGTACACATTTGTTTACGTTTATTTATAGAGAGGGATTGTATTTTAGTATTCAACTCATTTTATACATTTTTTATTCTAGCCATTATCTTTCTATTCATTCATAATTTTGAAGGCTTCAATATTTCAACATTCAAATGTAGACTTCTTAACGTGTAAAGGTTTTAAATTATCATTTGATCAGTTAATAATTTTAATTTGAAATTCGTCTGGAAATTTTTGATAAATATAGCGAGAAGAATTTTATTTATTTAGAATTTCCAGACATCTTGTAATAATTTGAGGGCCTTCAAATATAATTAACATAACATAATTAATAATCCATTAAAATATTCTTTATTGGAGACTCATTTAAAAAATGTGCTCCGTTGTGTTTCCGTTTAAAGGCTCTCTAATTTTTATGTAAAGTTGCATCATTCGAACCAAAGAATTTATTCTCTATATTAATTAGGAAAATTAGAGCAGTAATCAACAGTTGACATCAGCCGTATTAGTAACATGATGATAGGCACATCATTAATAAAATAGTAAATGAAATAATGAACCATATCTTATAAATAACTGATTGTTTACCATTTATATAATACAATAGAAAAAGATATTAATGCAATAATACATTTTTTTTGAACTACCCCAAAAAATGTGCAAAATATTTTTACCAGAAATAAATTGTTACTAAAATCTTTCTCTGGAAAATAGGTGTGTCACGAAAATCTCGAAAGCATTGTTGTCGATTTTCCTCAATGCTGATTGGGTAATTTTTAAAACTCGAAGGAAGGAATGCTGTCAAATATCACGTTTGGGTACATAATAGAACTGACAATTAATATTTAATAATGTAAAATTTTATTAATGACTTTTTTGTCAAAATAATTAATTTTCAACCAAGAAAAAACTTATTTTCAAGAAAATTTGTTACATTTTTAACCAAAGAAATGAACTTTTAACTAAAATTGTGCATGTTCAGTAAAAAAAATGATAACCAAATAGTTCAATGTTCAACACAAAAGATGAATTTTTTACCAAAAACGGAAAATTTTCAACAAAATATATGAATTTTCAATTAAAAAAGATCAATTTTCAACAAAAAATAGAATAGTTTAATTTTCAGTTAGAGAAATATGTTTTCAAGCATATAAAATACTTTTACAACGAAGTAGTTAAATTTTCAACCAAACAAATGAATTTTCTACCAAAAAGATTAAATGTCTATCAAAAAAAAAATTCGATAAAAAAGTTTGTTGAATTTTCAGTTAAGCAAATTAATTTTCAATAAAAAACTAATTTTTAACTATAGAAATGAATTTTTAACCTAAAATAGATAAATTTTCAACCAAAAATATGAATTTTATACAAAAAAAAAAACAAATATTTAACAGAATAGATGAATTTTCAACTAAAATGTCTAAATTTTCAACAAAAAATAGAATAGTTTAAGTTTCAGTTAGAGAAATAAGTTTTAGAGCATATAAAATACATTTACAACGAAGCAGTTAAATTTTCAACCAAACAAATGAATTCTCTGCCAAAAAGATTAAGTTTCTATTAAAAAAAATCGATGAAAATGGAAGAAATTAAATATTAACCAAAAAGATTAACTTCTGACAAAAAAGAATAGTTTTTAACAAAATACATGAATTTTCAACCAAATATTTTCATTTTGAAGGGAATTTTCAACCTAATAGTTGAATTTTCATCAAAAAAAAAAGTGAATCAGTCACCAAGAAGATTAATATTCAAAGACAAAAGACAAAGTTTCAACAAAATACAGAAATTTTCAAGCAAATAGTTGAATTTTCAACTGAAGAAGATAAGTGTTTAACCAAACATGGAATAGTTAAATTTTCA
Organism: Andricus coriarius; assembly: GCA_932066315.1. Lineage (NCBI taxonomy): Eukaryota > Metazoa > Arthropoda > Insecta > Hymenoptera > Cynipidae > Andricus > Andricus coriarius. The sequence continues at coordinate 10,957 of CAKNWT010196538.1, forward strand.
GTTCAAAAAATAATTTGAAAACTTTCTTACAAAATAGTTGAATTTTAAAAAAAAAAAAAGATTTTTCAACTAAAATGATGAATCATCAACCAAAAAAATGAATTTTGACTAAAGTCAAATTTACAGGATGATTCGAGCAAGAACTGATTGAAATACCGTGTAAGTTCCAGATTTTTTCGTTTTTCTTCGGAAGTGGCATTCATCTTGAAAAATATAGTAAACCTTTAAAGTCCAAAATTGGGAAGTGAAATTTGTTATATTACAAGCTCAAATTTTTAATAGAAGTATTTTTCTTACTCTTGAACGTTAAAAATAAAATTTTGATATAAAAAAAATATAGTTTAATTCATTTATGTAACAAATATGTTCAGAAAATGAAATTCAAATAGTCAAATTTAATTCTACCTTGATGAACAGTTCATCCGGAAATACCTTGAAAATGTATTTTTTATATTTGTTAAATGAAAAAAATAATCTGCCAATTTTAAAGAATTGTAAGTGGAAAAAATTATGTCGCATATTGAATTTACTGGAATTTTCTCCTTATAATAGGGAAACTTCTGTAAATCACATACAACGTTCTCAAATCATATAAGATTTTCTATAAAATCCATAACAAAATTTTGGAAAATAAACAGAGTTTTTTTCTAAAGAAAGGGTAATTAGTGCGCGCATAGCGCGCACAATGTTCTACTTGTTACTAAAATACAATATAATCTATATTACAGCTTCTTAAAATGATTCGCAATCTAAACAAATTATAGTTTTTTGTAAAGACCATCATATATGAAAAAATGCGATAACAATTTTCCCACAACTTTCGTTGCTGGAATTTTTTTTAAATGTAGTACGCACATGCGAATCAATGATTACTTGATTAGATTCGGAGGTTTCGAAATTTTAACTCGGCATATCAAATTAATTGAAATTTTATGTGCATAATCACTTTTTTTTTTGCTGATTTACCAACGTTTCCCACCGAATCTCAAATTGTCACATTGATGCCCGAAGTTGTAAGATATGTGTTTAATAAAGTCAGCGAAGCACGAGTCGAGTGTCGTACGAGTGTCTCCAGTTACCGTCGGATTCATTAAGTAAATTATCTTAATTTATTTCATAACTTAAGAAGGATCAAGCTTGAGCTTATCCATGGCATAAATTAAAGGTTTATCGTCCTTTCAAATTGCATGACATTCGAAACTGTAACGCGACCTAATTAACTTCAATTAGAAAATTTTCTTCTGCACTCGGAAACCAGTGTTACGTATGTTACTTTTTTTTAATAACTATAGTTACAGTTACATTACTTAGCGAAAAAAAGGAACTAGTTACTTGGAACTGTAACTAGTTACAGTTACTAGATAAAGTAACTTCAAGTTACCTAAAAAGTTACTTTTTCACTTCATTAATTTTATAATTTAAAAAACAAAATAACTAAGGTGATAATCCTTTTCTAAAAAATAGGTTGGATGAACAAAAATCTATTTTTCTGAAATCTTTATTCAAACTGTGAGTAGCTAATAAAATATTTTGTTATATAGCATAATTATACATGAAAATAGTTTTACAATAAAAGTATTTTTGTTAATTCAACATTATCTCTGCCTAGGCTTCAATTAAAGAAACTTCGGCAAATCATGTACAATGTTTGAAATCATATATAAGATTTTATGTAAATTCTATAACAAAATTTTGGAAAATGACACTGTTCCGGTTCATAAAACTTAATTTAAAAAGAAATAAGCATTATTTAAAGTAAATAAAAAATGCACAATATATTTCGGAAAGAATTACTTGTTTTTTTAACTTTATGATAATCAGGCATTAAAAATGATTTTTCGTATAGAATTTCGAGTTAAAATTACGACTCATGTATTAAATTTTAGCAATTCTATTCCTTCGTTTTACGGCACTATGCAAATCATAACTTTCGACTGATAAATTAGTGTAAAATACTATTTGCATGACTGTACGTAAGAATTCTTATAATTGCTATACCTTAAAATTTGTTCGACTTAATTCAGTAAAATTTATCTAGATTTAAGGGTCCGTTCTAAAATTCAGTTAACATTTTTAAGTATCAGGGCATACAATATTTTCAAATTCAGATGTATGATTCACTTTGAAATGCTTTCAATTCCTAATATTTCAAGTAAAAATATTGCATTTTCAGCAAAATAGATGACTTTTTAGCAGAATAGTTTAATTTTCAACCAAAAATATGAATTTTTAACAGAAGAGTTTAAATTCCAACCAAGAAAGTTTTTTCAGTTACTTTTTTCAACCAAAGAGTTTTATTTTAAACCAAAAAAGATTAAATTTTTCCCGGAAGAAATTAATTTTCGAACCAAAAAGAACACTTTTGGACAAAAGAGTTGAATTTTCGAGCCAAAATGATGAATTTTCAACAAAAAAGTTACTTTTTAACTCAACCAATTAGTTGAACTTTCTACCAAAATAGTTAAATTTTTAACATATATGTATGAATTTTCAACCAAATAGTCGAATTTTCTACCATTTTCAAGCAGAAACGACAAATTTTTAACAAAAGAGTTAAATTTCTAACAAAAATGTTAATTTTCTACCAAAATATTTTAATTTTATACCCAAATAAACCGAGTTTGAAACAAAATAGTTACATTTTCAACCAAAATGATGAATTTTCAACTAAAATTACGAATCTTCAACCAAACATCTAAATTTTTAACAAAGTAGTCCTACCCATATCTGACCCATAAACCTCTCTTAATAGGAGATATACAAAAAACAAAAAGTAACGTTAAAGTAACTATAATGAAAGTTCCAGGTTAATGCAAAAATCGTAACTAAAGTTACGTTACAAATTACTTTTTAAAATATTAACGAAGTCACGCTAAAAGTTACAAATAACGCAACTTTTCAGCAACTTAGTTACTTTCATTTTGTTTTCTGCATTTGCTTGATTTAAAAAAAAAGTTTGATCAAGTGACCCCTTGTGTCAAGTCAGATGGCGTAGGTCTGGAAAAACCTTCTGGAAATCAGAGAAAAGTGAGGGCATTTTATTAGTCAGCGAAAGTCAGGGAAAAGTCTGAATGATAGGTAAATTTAAAATTTTCAATTGAAATTGTTAAGTTTTTAAAAGATTCTACGTTAAAAAATTTACAAGATTAAGATTCTGGTCATTGAATATTATAATGGTCAAGGGAAATGAAAAATTGGTCAGGGAAAAAATTACGGAATTCTCAAAAATAAAGTTGAATGTAAAATTCGTCTTTTTGTGTTTAAAATTTAACTATTTTGATAGAAAATTATTTTTTGGGTGAAACGTCATATTTTGGTGTTATAAATTCAACTGAAATCTTTCTTAGTTGGAAAATTCAACTACTTTTTTTAAAAATCGACTATTTTGTTTAAAAATTCGTATGTTTTAGTAGAAATTTCACTTTTTTTTTATAAAAATATTTTTTTTT
>CAKNWT010196544.1:0-13742 GCA_932066315.1 Andricus coriarius
AGCTCATTTAATATGCGTTTCTATAAGAAAACCGTTCGCAGTATTATTGCGCAGTACAAAAAGTGGGAAAGAGTGAATTTCCATATTTCAAATGAACGAATATCTACTTCTCCTACAGTTAAAAAAGCTTTACATTGTTGTTTTTCTTTAAATTTTACATGTATTGTTATAATTAATAATAACATTACACGAGTGACACTAAATTTATGTTATGATTGACAATTCGATGTTTGAGTTTCTCTTTGTCTAACAAAAAAAACAAGCAATACGACACAGTAATTAATTATGATTATTATATATTATTATTATATATTATATTATTATATATATTATTATATTATTATATTATTATATATATATTATATATATATTATTATTATTATATATTATTATATTATATTGTTAACCTACCCGACGCGCCGCATTACCCGGAGTTGGTCAGCTGAATTTTTCTCCATACAGTCGAGCGTGACTGCGCTCAGAATGGGGGTTTATGGCTTCTTGGAATTATATTCCCCTACAGCCCCGAAAACGGCCATGCTCGGAGCTTGGACTGTACCTTTTTAAATTCAATAAACACCGATTCAGCATTTTTAAAAGTTGCTGTTTTCAGTTAAGATTCCTGAATCCTGTAGATTTTTTTGTAGTGTATTTCTAGTCTTAAAAATACCACACAAGATCAAAAAATGTTAAACTTATAAAAAAAATTAATTCTGTTAGATACAAAATTCCGAAATAAGAAATTTTGCTGTCATTCCAATTTCGACTCCTGGGTCTTTCTGAAGTTTTTCTGGTGTATTTCTATATATTATTATTATACGTTTGGAAGGTGAACGGACATCAGTGGAAAGGGTGGAGGTGTTCTGTTACTTAGGTTTTTGGTTTGAGGCAGGAGGGGGGAACGAGGTGTAGGTGAGGAAAAGAATCGAATGTGCGAGTAACGTAATGGGCCAAGTATGGGGTATAGGAAAGAGAAGGTTCAATGACGATTGGAGAATGAGGCTTTGGTTGTTTGATGCGTTGATTTGGGCGGTGTTGTGTTATGGAGTCGAGGTCTGGGGATGGAAGGAACATAGGAAAGTGGAAAGCATGCATGAGAGATTTCTGAGATAGAAAATGGCCGTTAGCTGGAGTTGCCCAGGATACATGTTAAGGGAAGAATTAGGAAGGGAAAAATGGTAACTAGACAATTTAAGAGAGCCTAAAGGTTTGAAGAGAAGCTGAAAAGGAGAGAGGGGAGCAGAATAGCACAAGTATGCTTGGACGAAGTTCGGAACAAGAAGACGAGTGGCAATTTCGGAAATTCCGAATGGGATGAAGAAAGGAAAAAATAAGGAGGGTTTGTGATATACAAGAAGACGGAACCAGAATATTTGCAAACAATAAAAAAGGAAGAACAATGGAATAGGGTGGTACGGTTTAGAGTGGGAGATGGAGCCAGAGCTTGTAGATATTGGATGGATGAAGAGGACAATCTGTGCAGAGTATGTGGATACGAAATAGAGTCATGGGCACATGTGTTGGAGATGTGTATAGGAGAGGAAGATGGACAGTTAAGCGTGGATGAGTGTTTAAGATGGATTTTGGATGGTAACGGACAGCGGGTGACATGGATGAAGAAATTGGAAGAATTAAGAGAAAGCAAGGGAACAGGGCAGAGCCGAACGGGTAATCCTATTACAGGAAAGTAAATAGCAAAAAGTTTATTTCAAAATTGTGGAAAATATATTGTTATGGTAAGAGGAAACGGAAGCCCTGGAAGATCGCTCATTCCTAAACTCATGAGCAGTAAAATTATTGTTATTATAATAACTAAAGCAAAACATTATAATATAAGCAGCGGTTAAGTTAGATTCAGGATGGAATGTAAATATATGTACAGGGAGCGGAGGCCCTCAAACCCGTAACAGGGAGAGATTAAATATATATAAATACATATACAGAAAATTCAATTTTTTAATGAAAATAGCTCTAATTTATATAATCGAGTCAGAAATTGATTTTATTAAAAATTTCAATTTATATTAAAAGGTGTTAGACATTTAGCTGCTCCTTTTTAAATTTTATTTTTTCGGGGGATTTTGAAACATTAGGGAAGCATGATTAAATTTTCTTAATAATTATTCCTCGAAAGCATGTCGCTACGAAAAAAAATGTATTTATTTTGATAAGTCCGAAAACGTCAATTTGCCTCGAAAATTTTTTCGAGGTTTCAAGTTGAAGCATTCTTATATCATTGGCGATTAATCTCAGTGGCGAGAAAGGGTAGCACCAGCATTGCACACCGACCAAGTACGGAACTAATGTTCTCAATGGGCCTGCGCGGCTGAAGAGACATTAGTAAAGGGAAATTTAAATTAATTATCACACACAGTATAAAGATGAGATCATTTACAGCTTCCAAATCTAATTGAAATTAAAAAATGGGAAATTAGCAATACATAACTTTGTTCAAAAATACACTACTGTGCAAAAGTTTACGAACACCTCTTTTTTGATGACTAATAAAGTTCTCTTGATTTTAATTATGCCAGAGCTAAAGTTTGTTCTCTCTAAAGGGTTGAATGCTAAATTTCAATGTTTTCTTACATTTTCAACCACTTCCGTAATAATCAATATTTGTGAATGTTCTTGAGCTCATTTTAAACCTATGTTTCTAGTTTGTAAATATATGACATATAACCATGAAGTTTCTATAAAACTTCCTTAAAATATATATTTGCTCAATTTTTATATTCATTTGCCTACAGATAAGATGTCTTCAAATTTTTCCAAATTCATCCTGGGCTCATTTTATACAGAATTTTGAGAGCATTCAACCCCTTACAGAGAAAAAATGTTAGCTCTGACATAATTAAAATTAAGAGAACTTTATTAGTCCTAAAAAAAGAGGTGGCCGTAAAAATTTGCAGAGTAGTGTATTTAAGCAATAATCAACAAATATTTCGTTGACTCAAAGAATTACTAAAAGATAATATTTCCGTGACAGCAATTGTCATTTATAGCAATAAGAAAATAATTCCTTCTACTTATTTAAATTTTTGTAAAAATAATGTTTCGAATTTTAGAAATTTATTTAGAAATGCATTTAAATAGTTTGGATTGTTTTCTTTTTCTAATTGGAAAATTTAATAATCTGAATGATTTGGTTTCAGAATCACCCACAAATAATTCAATGATTGTATTAATTCAATTTCATCTAAACAGGTCAACATATATTAGCTTTTTATTTAATTTCAATACTGTGCATGTTCTAACCATTTAATTTATAAAAGTTTAATAAAAAATATGCCCGCTGCGCGTGCACATTCTCATTGCGCGCTACGCGCGCGGCTCGCTTCGCTCCCAAGTTTGAGCGGGCCTAGGGCGCGCAACTGTTGGTTCTCGCGCTTCGCGCTCGACAATTTATACATCTCGCGCTTCGCGCTCGATGATATATTTACCTCAAGCTACGCGCTCGATCTTTATCTTTTCCACACATGTGTGCACAGACCTTTTAAAATGAAAGGTCAACAACTGTAAGTTGATGATTGTGAATTCTCTTTTGTTAAAGCTCCTTCGGCTTTAGCTAATACATTCTTATCACGTATCTCGTGCTTCGGACTTGATATTGTCTAAAATGTGAACTTTTCTACATTATGTTCAACACCATTATATCTAATGTATATTATATTTATTTCTGTACCTCGATCTGGTACCGCTTATTCAGATATTGCAAAATAATGTACAATTTTTATTTTCCATGATGACTTTAATATTTTCTCCTTACTTTGCACTAATTTTTATTCTCAGCTGCCCTGAAAATGCTCCGAGTTTGAGCGCGCAAGTCAAAAACTGTGATTCAGATCCCTCATAAACTACAATCCTAAAGTGAAATTAAACATGTTTTTTGTTTAATTTGACTTTGAAGATGATTCTCAAAGCACCTACGGCCTTGACGGTCACATTCTCATTGCCATATTCGCGCTTTGCGCTCAACAGTTAGGTTATACAGACGATTGCGTTTAAAAAATAAAACCATGTACTCTCTCCCATCTAAAAGATACTTGTGCAAAAATGTCTAAAACTTGAAATAAATTTTTTTTTCAAATATTGAAAATGCTCAAAAATTTTTAATTTTGGTTGGAAATATCTGTTTTTTTAAAATATTTTTAATGTTTTTTTTTACGATTAAAACAAAAACTAAGCATCTTATCGAAAAATTGTTAATCACAAATTTAGAGCTGTTTTTTGGATGAGCAACTTCAGTCTCTTCATTCTTTTCTGATAGCTTGTGTCATTTGTCCAAAATTTATTTTTTTTTATTTTTAATTTTGTTTTCACGAATAAAACAAAAACTACGAATCCTATCAAAAAGTAATTCATACCAAATTTGTAGATCTTTTTTAGGTGCATGACTTTTATCTCTTTGTCTTTTATTGTATCTTGCATAGTTTGATAGAAAAATGGAGTTTTTGATTTTTTATTATTTTTAGTGCGATCGAAATTTGAATTTTTGATTTTTCTAAAAAATTCAAAAAGTTCATGCTAATCTTGTACGGCTCTCATCAAAAGGAAACATTTTTCTTCTCTTGACTTTTTTTCATATCGTGCTTTGTTCGGCTTAAAATTTTAATTTTCGTTTGTTTTTTTGGATCGGAAAATGCTATAACTCTGGTAATTTTGCTTTTATCGAAAAATGTCATTAGGATAAATGGTTTGTCTTTTTGCGTACTACTAATAAATATAATATAATATATAATACATATAATTAATAACGTACATATAATTTTCAAGTCTTGAAAAAAAGTGGTCTCAAAAATTTTCAAAATGTGCTCACTTTTTGAATTTTAATCCATAATATCTGGTTAACGAACTTCACCTTCATTTTGGGACCCTTAAAAAGTTTGTCAAAGGCTGACTCGATTCGACAAATCCTTCAAAAGTTAGCGTGTCCACAAAATTCAGGTAACCATACATACATACAGGCATACAGAAATACACAGACAGACAGACACCTACAAAATTTTATGATTTTCGGAATCTGTGAGTGCCGAAACCTAAAGATCCGTTAAAAACCAGAGATCGAAAATCTGGACGATTACATTACATTCTCATGAATGAGAATGTAAAAATGTGTAGCCCTTTTTTGAGTGAACACCTTTTGTCTTCATTTTTTTCATAGCTTGTGTCGTTTTTCAAAAAATGTAATTTTTTCATTCTTCAGGTTATTTTTTAAGATTAAAATAAAAACTACGCATCCTATCAAAAAGTGATTTGTAACAAATTTATGGCTCCTTTTTTGGTGCATATTTTTTGTTAGTTGATCTTTTTCCGTATGTTGAATAGAGTGACCGCAAAATCAGGGTGGCCGTTTTAGTCACAGAAAAAAAATGCCGGTCTTTTCCCGGTTCGCTAACATTTTTGACGGCCAATGAAAGTAAAAAAATCTAACTCTAAAGCTAAAAATTTTTCCATTCGACATAATAAGAACTGAGCTGCAAATCATGTTAAACAATTTTAAACTAGAAATATTAAAAATTTAACGATTACATTTTTCTTATAAACTGAGCACTTCTTAAATCAGAAGTTCAATTATTTTTATTTTAAATAATTTTTTTTAAATTTGAAAATACTTGAAAAGCTTTAATATTTTATTTCAAAATCTTGAAACATCTACATTTTGTTTTACTTTTTTTTTAAATTTTAAATGACTACTCACGCACTCATGTCTCTTTCATTAGAAAAAAGCCTTGTTCAAAATTCATTGTTTTGGTTGACGATTCATATGTCTGAATGTCTGTATGTATGGTTACCTGCATTTTGTGGACACGCTATCTTTTGAAGGATTTGTCGAATCGAGTCAGCCTTTGACAAACTTTTTAATGATCCCAAAATAAAGGTAGATTTCGTTAATCAGATATTTTGGATTAAAATTCAAAAAGTGAGCACATTTTGAAAATTTTTGAGACCACTTTTTTTCAAGATTTGAAAATTATATGTACGGTTATTAGTAGTACGAAAAAAGACAAACCATTTATCGTGATGACATTTTTCGATAAAGTCAAAATTATCAGAGTTATAGCATTTTCAAAATCCAAAAAAACAAACGAAAATTAAGATTTTCAGCCGAACAAAGCACGATATGAAAAAAAGTCAGAGATAAGAAAAACGTTTCCTTTTGAGAGCCGTACAAGATTATCATAAGAACTTTTGGAATTTTTTCGAAAAATCAAAAATTCCAATTTTGATCGCACTAAAAATAATAAAAAATCAAAAACTCAATTTTTCCTTGAAACTATGCAAGATACAAAAAAAGGTAGAGATAAAAGTCGTGCACCTAAAAAAGATCCCCAAATTTGTTATGAATTACTTTTTGATAAAAACTAAACTAAACATTTTGAATAAGATTTTTTTTCTTTATTGATTGAAAAATCTTTCTTGGTTGAAAATTCGTATTTTTGCTTGTTTAATTTAACAGTTTTTTATTGAAAATTAAAAACTTTTCTTTTTGAAATATCCACTATTACACTTTTTGTTGAGAATTCATTTTTGTCATCAAAGATTCATCAGTTTGGTTGAAAATGTAACTGGTTTGTTGAAAATTCCCTTTTCTTTTGGTTGAAAATTATTTAGTTTAATGAAAATCTAATAATTAAGTTTTAAATGAATAAAGCTTAAGCAACTGAAACTCAATTATTCATTATGTTGGTGAATTTGGAAACATTTCTTCCTGCTGAAAGTGGTGAGAGCTGATCTATACGCACGTGTATCACACGCTATTTTTTGCAATATCCGTCCAAAAAAGTTGTGTTAGGAGGAGTTAACGAAAAATACCAATCTTAAGAGAAAAAATTTGTAAATTTTGTAAGCAAATTTTTCTGAAAAGAAAATTTTGAAAGAAAACTGCTTGAAAAAGAAAATGTTTGAAAACAAAATTTGGGGAAAAAGAATTTTGAAACAAAAATTATGTAAAAAAAATGATTAAAAAAAAATTGTTAGCGCTTATGCACTTTTGCTTTTCCAAAAGTTGGCGCTTATGCCCTTTTGAACGACGGACGAAAACGAATACAAAACCCTAAAAACAAAACTTCAATCATTAAAAGATTTGTTAACATTAAATCTAAATTTCTTTCAAGAAGATATCAACAGCAGTGTTTAAAGTTACCTATGCCAGTGCCTAAGTACATAATCTCGAAAGTGTGCATGCGCAGCTTTTTCACAAGTGCCTGAAGTAAGCCATCTTCGAATTGCGCATGCGCGAAAATTGTTTCGCACACAGTATGCTCTAATAAGGTCCTTTAGGCACCATTTAGAAGCATGAAATATCAACTTTTGAGGTGGGTGTTGCAAAAAATATCTTTTCAACTTACTCGAATTTCTTCTAGAAATAATAATAGGTGTTTAATAATTATTATACATCAAAATTAAACAATTGTACTTGTAGCTTAATTTTTTTAACTGAACAATTAAAATTGTAACGGTCAAAATTTAGTTTTTTTTTGTTTAGTTTTGAATATTTGATGTATGTAAGTATTGATTTTAGATGTCAAATTTTAAAGTTTGAATATATCGCTTTGAAGTTTGAAGCTTTGAAGGAAATTCTAAATAGTTTAAAAAGTTTTTATCGGGCGTTTAAATTTGTTTAACTACTAAGACTTTCCAATTGAAACAATTTAATCTTTAACATTAGAATCTAGAAATTCTTCAATTTTGAACTGATTTTATATCGTCTGGTAAAATCAATAGACCTTTTTATCCTACACGTCGCCAGTGCGCACGTGCCGAAATAGAGGAGATTTTGAACGTAGAAAAAATCTAAAGTATATTCAGAAAAAACCGGCGGAAAAAGTGCGATAAGTGCGGCGACCCGGCCCATTGTTTACATCTGTCTGTCATCCTCGAAAAAATGTTTAAAAATCAAGCAAAAATCACGGAAAATGACGTTCCAGGAGAAAAATTAGTGCAAATTGCAGTGGAAGAGCACAGTATTGAACAGCTAATACGATGGCTGAAATGCAGGAAACGACCTTTGAAAGGAAAAAAGCGTGATTTAGTGGAAAGGTTAGTTGAGGTTATGTTTAACAGGTATTAATATTTTCTTTCATTCATGAATATCTTTGCTAATATTTATTTACATATTAAATCAAGCATTAGCATCGGTAATAAAACTCGTGTAAATATTCACCCCGATTTTTGAAGGGGAATAGTCAGTCAATATTTACACGAATGAATATTTACACGAGTTTTATAATCTGCAGAATTTGCAGTTCAGAACTTTTTTGAGGCAATAAATAATATTCATATAAATATATTGTAACACAATATGACACTTTTTGGTTTTCTTTTTCAAGTTTGAAAATTATTTTAAGCCATTTCTTAGTAATTTTCTGGTGAAACAAATATACTAAATTTTCCTTCTTGCATATAAAGTGGTTATAAATATATAAATACAATAGTTTTGCGTGCATTTAGGAACTTTTAAAACCCGATGAGAATGCTTGATTTAATATGTAAATAAATATTAGCAAAGATATTCATGAATGAAAGAAAAGATGAATACCTATCAAACATAACATACGTGATGAGAATGTATTCGTTAAAGCCGAAGGATCTTTAACAAAAGAGAATTCACAATCACCAAATTACGTTGTCGATGATTTGACCTTTAATTTTAAAAGTTCTGTGCACAAATGTGGGGAGAATACAAAGATCGAGCGCGAAGAGCGAGAACCAACAGTCGCGCGCCTTAGGCGCGCTCAAACTTACGAGCGAAGCCTGATTTCACATTTTATTTATGTAATATTTATGTAAAATTATTTTTCATGCTATATAATATGAGATGTGTACCCAGTCTACTTTCATAAGTTAGCCTTCAATCATTAAATTTATTAATTCATTGTAATGTAGTCTCTTATATAAATTTTCTCTTTTAAATTATTTTCGTTTAATTTAAAATAATATATGTAGTTGAGCGGCGGCATGTAGCCCATATACAAAAAGCATTTTAGATGCGTGCTTGCATATATACTTATGTATTTTCTGCAAATGTCGTTATTTTAAAAAAATGTTTCCCTTTTCATTAAAATTTTCCCTTACTTATAATTCAATTCCCTATCATTTCCAATTTCTATATTTTTATTGAAGTAAATCCTCCGCTCTGTGTGTCTACCCTTTTTTATCTTCTTGGCGATATATATCATTCACATACACATATATCCACAACGATGTGGATCTGTTCACAAAATATACATTATATATAATCATAGTTTTCATAAAGAAAGCTGTGGTCTTGCTAAATTTACGTGAAGCTAGTAGGAACACACATAGGAAAATAGGAAAAACTTGGCCCCAAATTGGGGATTTAGACAGGACAAAACCACAAATGAAATGCCTAACCCAGCCAAACCTTAACTTACCGACTGACTTGGCCCCAACTTAGCTTTATTTATTTTTCTAGTTTCAGTCACATTATAATTAAAAATTGTTTATTTAAAAGAAACATTTCAAGTAGCTGAATATATTAAGAGAAATCTTATTCCTGAACCGGCTTACTCGTCGTCAGCCTCATCTTTCGGTTGCCATCCCGATCTTTGGAATTAGTGGAGACTTATGCTAGCATGTGAAACGTAATTGAGATGATATTTTCCAAACTTTAAACTCAGGTAAAATACATGGATGAACTTAATTTTTCTCCAAGAGGATTTATTTTGCACTTCCAATTGTCAAAAAAATTCACATTGAAATTTTGCACTGAAATAAACTTCTATTAAAGCGAATCAGAATTACGCTTGCAATTTTCAACCACGAAAATTACTTGTTTTATTTGAGCGGAGTTGCCGCATTACCAAACAATGAATCGAAGAGACCGACAATCGATATTAGAGTTCGGCGCGCAAATTCAAATTAACATTAAACTAAATGAAAGCAATGGAGCTAGACGGTATTGTAGTTTTGAAAATTTAAATGATTCGATACTATAAGTTGAAAAAACGTTATCGTGATAGAACTGCTACACTTAATTTTAAGTCAAATTATTCACAATTATTTAATTAATAAAATGTTTAATTATTTAAAGTTTTATTTTTAGGTAATCTACATTTTATAGATTAGTTAGTTTTTCATGTTTGATCTTCAAAGGATCAGTTAACTGGTCCGCTACTTTTCTGTAAACAATATTTAAGAAAGTGTAATTCTGTAAAATAATGTATAGTTTATTAAATAAACAAGGAGTTATTAAACCAATTTTAATTAAAATTTCGAACGCGACAAGTGCTTTCCACTTTCGGCATTTTTGATCATTTGAATCACACTTACTTGTTATCTACTTATGTTCAAGAGGTTCAAGATGGATTCCCACTGAAAATAGATGCACAAACAAGTTGATGGCGCTGCAATCAAGAGCTGTGGAACACAGTCAGCTTAAACTAAATTTAAGATGTTAACCTTGTTGTAGCCATAAAACAATTTTCTATTTTGGGGCCAAATTATAACTGGGCAAACATTTGGCAATTTCCACACGGGAGGGCTTTACATTAGACCTAAATGAGCCCTTAACTCCCTATGGCCTTAGTACATTTTCGCAATGTGATCGTGCCAGCTTAGCGGACCTCAAACGTATTTACAAGCAAAAAGTTGGACTTTTAAGCAAAAGAAACGAATTTTCAAACAAACAGTTGAATTTTTAACATACAATGACGCATTTTGAACCCAATTTTCGAATCTTTAAGGCAAAAAGACACATTTTTGGAAGGTGGTTTAATTTTCAACAAAGAACTTTTCTACCCGAAAAGGTTAATTTTCAATCCAGAAAACATGAATTTTCAATAAAAAAATACAAATAAAAGAAATGGATCATCAAAGAAACAGTTGCATTTACAACATAATACTTTAACTTTCAAGCCAAAGGGAAGATTTTTTAACAAAATAGTTGAATTTTTAACCTAGTAGTTGAATTTGGAACCAACATAAATGAGTTTTCCATAAACTAGTCGATTTTTTAAAACAAAAAAGATTGAATTTTAACCAAAAACAGTTTTGATTTCAACCAAATAGTCGAATTATCAATCGAAAAAAAAATTTCAACACAGCAGTTGAATTTTCGAACAAAAAGGTGACAGATGACTTTTTAACAAGACAGTTTCAACAAAATAAGTAAATTTTCCACAAAGTTGTTGAATTTGTAACCACATAGTTAAATGCTCGACCTACGAAGATTAATTTTGAACTAAATAGACAAATTAAAAACAATAATTATAAAACAAAGAGTTGCGTTTACAACCAAATAGTTTAACTTTCAAGGAAAGGGATCCAGGGATCTTTTTAAATTCCTTCGTACGTTTCCTGCTTACGTAATATACGTAATAATAATAAAATAACTCAGCTTCCAGAGCTCAACTTTATTTTCGTTTACATATTCCATTATATCGCGTGAAATCATTTGGAATCTTTTAAAATACGCCTAAAATATGTTGAGATCCTTTTAAATTCCTAAAAAAAAATTCGTTTTAAAACTGTGACTTGAATACTTTGAACACCATACTTTTTACTGGCCATACCTAAACGCTCGAAAACGGACTATAAACAGAAAGGAAGCTCTATCTACAAAAAAGATTAAACTTCAATAAAAACCATTCCTTTTTCAACTAAATAGTTGACTTTTCTATCTAAAAGAACAAATGTTCTTTTTAAAAAGACGAATATTCAACCAATTAGTTCAATTTTCATCATAATTATTAAATTTTAAACAAAATAGTTGAATTTCCAACCAAAGAGATGAATCTTAAGATAATCAAATGAATTTTTAGCAAAGATATTAAACTCCCAACCAAGTAATTTTATTTTCAATCAAGAAGATTAATTTTCTACTAAAAAAGATGAACTTACAATAACATACATAATTTTCCAACCAAGTTATTCAATTTTTAACCACTAATGGAATAGAGAAATTTTATGTGTCTTTCAACAATGATGGTGCCTAAAGGACCTTAGTTGAGCAGAATGTGCACGAAACAATTTTCGCGCATGCACAGTTTGAAGATAGCTTACTTCAGGCTCTTGTGAAAAAGCTGCGCATGCGCACTTTCGAGATGAGGTACTTTAGGCACTGGCATAGGTAACTTTAAACACTGGTGTTGGTATCTTCTTGAAATAAATTTAGATTTAATTCGAACAAATCTTTTAATGATTGCGTTTTTTATTTCAAGGTTTCGTAGCCGTTTTCGTCCGTCGTACAAAAGGGCATAAGCGCCAACATTTGGCACAGCAACAGGGCATAAGCCCTGAAAAGTTTTCTTTCATAACAATTTTGTTACATAATTTTTTTTTCCAAAATTTTTTCTTATCCAAAAATTTTGTTTCACCAAATTTTTTTCCTATGTTTTTACCACATTTTTTTCAAACAATTTTTTCAGCCATTTTTTTTTAAAATAATTATTTTAAAAAATTGCTTACGAAATTTTAAAATCTTTTCTTTTAAGATTAGTATTCTCCGTTGACTCCTCCCAACACAACTTTTTCGGGCGGGCGTAGAAAAAAATAGCGTGTGATATACAATCACCCATTTTGCGCAATTGTATCACGAATAACTATTAGAGTATTATGATTAAGCAAATGGGAGCGTAAAAATACGTAGTGTAAATGGATCCGGCATATTTTGCCGGATTTTAATTTTCTCGTCCGGCATATTTTGCCGGATTTTAATTTTCTCTTCCGGCATATTCTGCCGGATCTTAATTTTCTCTTCCGCCATATTTTTAATAACCTCTTAATTTTCCGTAAATTATCATACATTTCCACAACTTTCATAAATTCCCACTTTCGTAATTTTTACAAAAATTTCATAGAGTGGAAATTTATGAAATTTGTGGAAATTTTTGAAATTCGTGGAAATTTTTGAAATTTCTAGAAATTTATTAAATTTGTGGAAATTTATGAAAGGACTTGCACCAAATACATGGCAGAAAATGTCCCAGTGGAATTTTCAAATTTGTTGATATTTTTTAGTTTAAACTCTACTGTACAACAATATTTATGATCAGATCAACCCTATTTTATTGCCCTTTCAAGACATCTGGGATGATTCAGGAAGATTTTACATATCTTAATCTTCTATATCTATCAATATGTGTAAATTGGGGCAGACGTAGTGACTTTAATGTTTTTCTTGAAAAAAAATTCGACATCTGATACATATGATTATTTACTCTGATCGATTAAACGATCGATAAGCGTAGTAAAAATCGGCCAGCATGTATACAGGGAGGGGCGATGCAGATTCCAGGCCAATGTGACAGCTCGACATGTTGTAATGGGTATAATACGGAGTTACCTTCCATTACTTTTTTTAGTAATAATACGGACAAATATAGCGACTCGCACTGCCTCGCTGACCTCCCCAGATTCATAATGCGCGTGTGTGCAAATTTTGGGACCATTCAGATAAGGCATTAAGATTTCTGTAGCTAACGAATAGACACGTTCACGTATATATACTTGTCCAAACCAGAGGATTACAGGCCAATAACTTGTTTGAACACACTGTATAAGATCTTTACAGCTGTCCTGAACAACAGGATTGATCGGTGAATTGAGCCTGTGTGGCGTGAGATGTACGAACAACGTGGCTCCAAAAAAGGTGTAGCAGGCTGCCGAGAGAACCTGCTTATTGACAGGTGTGTCTGCAAAGACGCTGCAGCCCATAAACGCGTCCTGTCAATGGCCTGGATTGACTACCGGAAAGCTTTCGATTCAACCTCTCATAG